>CAMAPF010000430.1:0-12500 GCA_945859915.1 Cuscuta epithymum | reverse complement strand
CCGGTTAGTAGGTCAATCACAATGTCTGGCCTTTCAGGTTCGACTGCCCTGTCTGTAACCAAGAACCTCTCTTTCCCGGCTTTCTTGGCTTGTCAAACTATTTGGATAGAATAAGAGGTGTTTGCAAGAAAAGGTTGTACATTCTCATCCCCTGTTCACGAATCAGCTGTGAATGCTGCCGATACCGCTTTCGGAATAGCAGATGAATTGAGCAGAGGATTTGCCCTAAGCGGTCCCCCTACTTCAAAATTAGAAAGTAAAGAGTCCAAACTATATCGAGTAATAAATACATGACCTTACGAAAGAAAGATAAAAAAAAGTGACTGAAGATATTTCACTTTAATAGAGTACTGGTTTTCCTAGAGGAAAGACTCGAGAATATACTGATTCTTTCCCTCATGACTCTAACAAAGAGGCATTTCGATAGCTTACAAGAAAGAAAGAATCTTTACACTTAAAGAACAAAGCAGAAACTGAAAGGATTACTTACTTCATACTAGCGAAGATACTATACTTCAGTAACCTAAGGGACAAATAGAAGAGGACTTGACTGAAGTCAACAAGAGTACAGGAACTGGTTTCACAAAAGGGGTCTAGAACTACATAGATCTTATACCTTTGGTCTGGGAGGTTGTTAGTAATAGATGAGCGGAAAGCTTGCCATAGACACCCGATTACCAACCTCGATGCATCGTAGATAGAGTAGAGTCAACTTACTTTCACCATTCAAGATGGACAAGCCAATTAGATAGACCTGATGTCAGCTAGGTCAGCTTGGATAAGGTTCGAGTTTCGCTGACGCCCTTCACTTCTTTAGTACTGGTAGGCCAGCTCCACTCATAAAAGTAAATCGAGTTCCAGTCGAGATAGAAAGGCTCACCGGCGATCATACCATTGAATAGGTTTCCATGACCCGTACATAAATCGGTGCAGGGATCATGGTTCCAAGTAAGTTCTTGTTGTGGAAGCGAGTGTCTTGCTTTCTCTTTCCGGTCACGCTTTTCCCCTTTCCCCCACTTTGTAAATAGCAGGCAATTTTAGATTTGTCTAGCTTTCACTTCTTTTTTCGAAATAGAGGAAGAGGAAAAGCCGACCCCGACTTTCGAAGCGATCGGTGAAAGCACAAGCAGTCTACTATAATAATTAGGCTTGAGCACAATAAACTTCACTGAAAATCAAAATGAGATAAATATCGATTTGAAAGCAGACGATCCGCGGCATATACTATTTCCATGACATGAGAGAGAATCCGCTTTGTCCATGAGTGGGATTTTATTTACTTTCCTTCGACGCAGGAAGCATCGAATTGCATGTGAAAAGCATGATTAGGCTTAGGGAAGGAAGAAGATGGCGGCTGCTTGAGAAGCTGTTGGGAGTTAGGAGGAATGCGCTCTGAAATCAATGCCACTAGTAGTAAGAAAGAGGCTTAGCAATCATTCGAAAGTTGGGATGGAGCCTTAGCCTTTCACTAATAGACCGAGGGATAAGTAATTCGACTCATTCACATCCAGCCACGGAAATCGCCGGTTGGGTTTACCAAGAAAAACATGGGAATAATTGGACGTAACATTCTTGAACCGCTTATTTACGATATTTATAGTTGGATGAAAACAGCGCTCCGGCAAAGCGCAACATCTGAATGACTGGATCTATCGTACTATATCTCTAGTCTCAGATAGACAAGCTTTCTTACTTACGCAATTCCTCGATCCAATCTCGCACGAGTAGTGAGTGCTTTTTTTAAAGCCGTGAACCTGGTCGACGTCAGAACCGATCTCAAGCTTGATGAGCAGCAAACCAGGCAATCTGGCTTGACTTGGATAGAGCGGAAGCATAAGTCAGCGGCATGAACCTTGTTGATCAGCGAAGGATATAGCTAAATAAAGACCTGCATCTGGCTTGAATTCGGACTTCACTAACCCGGAAGTTTGGTTATCTGAGCTAGCCAATATTTATTTATAGCGCAGGCTGACCGGCAACAGAAAGAAAACAGGCCGAAAAGGATATCCATAGACAGGGGTTTAAGTCGATAGAGCCGTTCCTCCGTTGGAATAATCGGGATAGCTCGCAGAGAAGAGACGAGGATATTATTCTAATCAAAATTCCCTTTTTATTCCAGAGATTTCTGGTCTATAGGGTGACACTTGACTTCCGTCCTGTGTCCCTTCGGGTTTTTCCGTACTCTCTCCTCTGGACTTTCTGCTTTCCTGTTTTCGGAGCTGCGAGTCAATTTGCTGTGTTCGTACAGGTTACGCGGCGGATCATATAAGGTCTACTCACGTCAAGGTCTTCCGACATCGGACAGGTTGGAAGCGCCATTCTATTATCTTTTCATGTTTTCGCCGACTGCCGGTTAGCATTTCAAAATTTTTGAGTGTGACTATCCCATCCAACATTGGTTTCAGGCGGCTTTCTGGCGAAAAGGTAGGAGGAATTGGTTTCTGCCCACCCGGAAGGAGGGTTTCTGGCCGGTGAAAAAGAAGGTATTTCTGGGATGTGAGATTTCCGCCCTCTTTCTGAATGAGATAGTATTGGCTTACCCACTTGCTTCCCTTCTATGCTTGGCTTCCGGCTAGCTTTCTTCATAGATGAGATGAAGGCAAAGGCTTCCACCGATCAGACGATTTTCACGTCTTCGAACTTATATCTTCAGAATGTGGAAGAAAATAGACTCAAGAAAAAGACTAACTAAGAAGAATGGTCCCTTCTTAGCCCTCCTTTTCCTTCCCGGGCTTTCCATGTGGGGCCCGGTACGCGAAGGCTTCTCCTCTTCTCTTGTAGTGAATCGCGCGCTGGGACTGACCTTTTGTACGGAGCTGGAGAGAAAACTCATTGCCTCAGCCCACAAAGATTTTTGTAACTTGGCATGAGAGAGCATGCACTTGATTCTTTCAGTGATTGTTCGGTTCATTCTCTCTGCCACTCCATTGTGCTGAGGGGTTTAGGCATACTTTTCTCAAGCCTGATGCCATGTGTTCTGCAATAATCTTCAAACGGACCCCTTTATTCACCACCATTATCTGCCCGAATGCACTTTTGCTGCCTTCTCAAGCATTGGATTCCTTTTCCACCGAAACCTGATCCCCTTGGCTCAGACAACCACACGATGGAATAAAGGTTTTTTGAAATCTTATATAATTTGACTTATATGTTAATAACCAGACTTCCTGTTAGCACGTCCCACTCCTAACTGCATAATAAATCAAACTCGAAACAAAGACTGTGGCGGTCTTTCAGAACCTGCTTTGCTTGTTGACCGACTATGTGCAGATGCCAGAGTTTTGTCGTCGAACCGTTAGTACGATATGGCACTACCATGGCAGCTGTGTTGTAGGGAAAGTGGTTGATCGTGATAACCGTGTCATTGGTTCATGCCTTTTCCGAGTTGTCGACGGCTCCACGTTTAGTGTATTCCCAGGAACCAATCCTCTGACTACTCTTTTGATGCTTGGACGGTCAGTGTTTTTGTTATCTGAATGCTCTTCGATGCTAGCTAGGTGTAGACGGCCTTATTTGACAACGAGAATTGGAGTAAGTCAAGAAGAGCTGGTTGTCCTGGATTCCCCACCCAATTCCACTCCACATTTTTTCTAGTATTACTGAGTCTTAATAAGTTATATATATACTTTATACCGGCTCGAATATATAAGAAGTAGTGCAAGGCGGAAGGAAGGAAACCGGCAAAGCTACTCCAACTCAGTTGCTCATTCCGGATAAGCGAGTGAATGGCTTGAAAGCCAGGGGGAAGGAAAGAAAGCGAAGTAAGCATCCAACTCTGGTACTAGCAAACGATGACTAAGGAAAGGAAGTTTCAATCCAAGGAAGGTAATACCAGGAAACTCAGAACAAACCCTCGCTTCGTAGCCAGCCGGTCTATCATCGGGTACACGTATAATCTGAACCCAAAAAAGCACTTTCCCTATCATACGATTCCGCCAGACTATTCTATTTCATTCATTCTCCATTCAAAACCGTCTACTCTTCTCTCAAAGGAATTCCTTCTTTCCCATAACTACTCTGGCTTATACTTCTCTCGTGGCCTATCTGCCCTCTATTGCATTCCTGCATTTCGCATCTTCTAGTCAGTGGCATAGGGACCTCTGCCTTTCTTCTCCTATTCGAAGACCCTTGGCTGAAAGATAAATCGAGGATCAAGAAAGATATAAAGAACAGGTCTCAACTCCACTACAAGAAGATTGGTTGCTCTCTACTTCCTCATTCTAATCCTCGGATTCTTCCTATACCATTACTTTCGGTATTTAGGTTGAACTAAGTTTTTCCCCTCTATCTAGTTAAAGTGAATCGAACTTCAAGGAAGATTGATCAATCTGAGCACTTCTTCAATTTACTAAGATATCCAGTCTCAAATTCCAAGGTGTGGACCAGGCCTGAATCATGAAGTTTGAGAGTTTGGGACCAATGCAGTGAATGGTGGTGGGTCTGGTTGTTCCGGGGACAGCTTTATGGTACGGCTATTGGCCTTCTAGCTAAGTCACAGTCTTATCCCTTGATTCATTCCTTCCTTCAGGCCAGGCAGTGAAGTTATAAAAGTAAAGCCAGCCATTAGCACTTCTGTTAGAGCCCGCCTACTTGTAAGCTAAGCTAATCCATTTCCAGTCTTTCTGCCCTCGAACCTGTGCTAAGATAATCCCATCAAGAAGTGGAAGGCCTGCAACTCAACTCAAACCTCAAGGAAGGGGAATACAGAAGGATTTTAACTTGATTAGATGGCCTTTAGCACTCCAACAGACTCAGGGATTAAAAAAAAAGGTCATCGCCTGCCTTTCGCTTTGCTCGAGATCTCCGAACCTTGAGTCCTTATTTCGAAATTTCGTAGTATAGAAAGAGAAATAGATTCGTCTTGCTTATTGGCTTGATCATTGAATTGAGTGCGTGGTAAATGCTTTTGACTAAACCTCCCGCTGCTCTATCTCCGATAGCACGTAGCCGATAATGAAGACAGATATCTAGTTTGTGTGCAGTGAAGGATCTTTCGTTGTAGCCAGTCTTTACTGAACTCGGCCCAAGCAATGCCCAAGGACTCCCATCCCATCAAGTCAGGAACCAACCACTTGCACTTTTTTACTTTTTGAAAATACCCTCGCATCCACCTTTTTAAAGAAGCATCCTAGAGCGCCAGCTTGAATAAAGCAATAACTAAAGGGCAGCAGCTACTATTGGGATCCAATTCCGAGATCCATTCGACAATGAAACTATTGTTGCAATGCAATGATCTTATCTCAGTCATTTCTCTTGACGCGATAGAAAGACTTTAGAGAGTCACTTAGCCCCTTACCCTATATAGGTTGAGTAAGTGAAATGGTCTCCTGCTTTTGATGTCGGAACACGGGTTCTCGTGTAACATGATGACTCATTCGGAGGCCTCTGGCTCAGGATCAGGTGAGGGCGCTGTAGGAAGGGGCTTCCGGTGGACCGATTTCTTTGGGGGGAGTTCCCCTGGTCATTCCGATACCGGTGGAAACTCGGTTGGCTCTTCCGAAGCGAGCATAAATCAACCAGAGCCTGTGGCTCCTGAGGTTGATCAGCCAGGTGTAGGGGGGGCCCCTCATTCATGAGGATCCCAATCACAATCACTTGATGCCCGCTCAAGAGCGGATGGAAGAATTGGGCCCTCGCCTCTCAATCAATTCCCTGACAAAAAACTTTAGCCGCAAAGAGTGGGCGAGCATCATGGCAGCGCAGATTGTGGTGGAGGAAAGCGTTTAAGCCGCTTTAGTTGCCATCCTAGAGATGCTATTTTGGCCAAACGCCACCAGATACGTGGATTTCTGTTCTATCCTGCGGGGACTTGTTTGTCCGAGAAAACTTATGTAGGATATGTCACAAGTATCGATCGCTTTGGTACTCGCGCCTCTGTTCCATACAAGCGAGTCATAAAAGCGATCGAGACCTATGATTTATCCATCATATAAGGGTTGAAAGAGATTGAATCTCGTGTCAGAGAGGAGACAACTCATTTATGATTCAAGCCGAGAAGACAAGTAAAAGGAAGGATAAAGAATGTTCTATATTTCAGGAGCTAGATCAGTTGTAAATGAACAAGTCAGAATTGCCTCACAAAGAATTTATGGAATTGGACCTAAAAAAGCCATTCAGGTTCGTTATCGATTAGGTATCAGTGGGAACATAAAGATAAAAGAATTAACGAAGTATCAGATCGACCAAATTGAACAAATGATAGGTCAAGATCATGTTGTTCATTGGGAATTGAAGAGGGGAGAACGAGCAGACATCGAACGATTCATTTCTATTTCTTGTTATCGTGGAATTCGTCATCAAGATGGATCGCCCTTACGCGGTCAACGAACTCATACTAATGCTAGGACTTGTCGCAAGCTAATTCGGAAATGAAATAAGTATACCGAAAGTCCTTGGTACTTGTCTGATCAATCACACTGATAGCTTCAATAGTTCACTTAAATAGCCTGAGACCTTTTTTTTTTCGTTTTTCGGTATGCCGCTCCGCGAGCAAGGAGTGCCACGCACGAGCGAAGCAAAAAGGGAATTCTTCTATTGGAGGTGAATGACGAATCAAAAAATTCTATACAATTCTGAAAGGGCTTTGATTGCGTATTGAATATAGATCCATGTCTTTCTTGTTCCACTAGCTAGGACCAAATTCTCACATGTCCCTTTCGTTATTACAACCTTCTTTTTTGATGTCAAAGACCAGAAGCTACGCGAAAATTATCATTGGATTTCGGTTGTTCTTAACAGCGATGGCTATTCATTTAAGTCTTCGGGTAGCACCACTAGATCTTCAACAAGGTGGAAATTCTCGTATTCTGTATGTACATGTTCCTGCGGCTCGGATGAGTATTCTTGTTTATATCGTTACGGCTATAAACACTTTCTTGTTCCTATTAACAAAACATCCCCTTTTTCTTCGCTCTTCCGGAACCGGTATAGAAATGGGTGCTTTTTCTACGTTGTTGACCTTAGTTACTGGGGGGTTTCGGGGAAGACCTATGTGGGGCACCTTTTGGGTGTGGGATGCTCGTTTAACCCTCTGTATTCATCTTGTTCCTTATTTACTTGGGTGCACTGCGTTTTCAAAAGCTTCCTGTCGAACCGGCTCCTATTTCAATCCGTGCTGGACCGATCGATATACCAATAATTAAGTCTTCAGTCAACTGGTGGAATACATTGCATCAACCTGGGAGCATTAGCCGATCTGGTACATCAATACATGTTCCTATGCCCATTCCAATCTTGTCTAACTTTGCTAACTCCCCCTTCTCAACCCGTATCTTTTTCGTTCTGGAAACACGTCTTCCTATTCCATCTTTTCTCGAATCTCCTTTAACGGAAGAAATAGAGAAGCGAATACCCAAGCCTAGTTCACTCGCTTAGTCTCCATGCATCCATGGCTGAATGGTGAAAGCGCCCAACCTAATAAAGGGGCAAATTCGTAGGTTCGATTCCTGCTGGATGCACTTGGAACGTTCAGTTCAATCGCTGCTCAATGCCTCCTTATTTTCGTTGGGGATAAAATCAAATACAATAAAAGAGGCCAGGGAAAGCGATGAAGCCCGGGGATTTTGAGAGTGCTTACGATGAACCTTAGTGGTTACACTACCCGGTCGATTAGAGGGAAAGTAGTCATGATGATGACTTTCACATTGACCGGGGATGGCAGTAGGTGACCTAGAGTTGGATAGTTTGGGTGAACTTCCCGCTTATGCCTTCCCCCCCCTTGGCCTTTTCTCATCCTTATCTTTCATTTACAGTAGTAATTGACTACTAATAGTTAGTTGACTCTGAAGTTGTTTCATTTTCTACCGCTATAGTTTAGCTTCTTTCTCTCTACCTGCTACCTTAGCTATAGGATTGTGTGTGCCTTAAAAGAGTAGATGCCAGAATAAAGAGAAGGAATCTCACGGTAATGACTTATAAGTACTACTAAACAAGACTCGACCCGGATGGGAAGGCAGTAAAGGTTTGATCGGACTAACCAACCATGGATTTACATCCTTATATATAGATAGATGGATAGATCATTATAATATATCTATAATTTGACTCCTTATCCTTAAGTCAGAATGGCTTTGCTAGCTAGTAGCGGTGGAGCTCCCCTGTCGTATCGATGAGTTATAAATTAGAAAGAGTTTCAATTATCTAAAACTATGAATGAAACGGAAGGCTCGCCGAAGGTGAGTAAGCCCCCGAATCCCGGTAAATCGGCTGCTTCAAGTGCTCTCCTTGCTTGATAGCGGTGGTTCTCCTCTCCTGAGTTCGACTGCTTTTGGCAGAGGGCACTCTTTCACCTCCAGGGTGAGCAAAAATCATAGGGAGAGTGAAAGACAGGGATCCCATGAGTCTTTAAAGTGAGTGCGCCTGTTCAACTTCAACTCTTTCAGATGCCGAATCTGAAGAAGCAGCTGCCACTAGAGAAAGAGAAGTATCAGCAAAAGCCGAATCCGAAGACGCATACGCAGACACCGGGGAATCCGCTTCATATGAAGGAAGTATATCCGACTCAGAATCCAAAGATAAAGACGCATCTGCACCCCGAATCACCTAAAGCAGAAGTCTTCATCCGATGACGGCGCACTTGTTGCCGTTGATGGTCCCCTCACCTGTTACTAGAGAATGACCCGTAGTTTTCTATTCCTCACCATCAGTGGAATTCCATCTTCAGTCACTTCAATCTTTCTAGTTACAGTAGCAGGTGAGCGCAACCAAAGAGGAGAAAAGGCCATGTACATGATCCGAAAAGCGCAGTTGTTCTTATCCTCTATAAAGCCCTTCTTTCAGTTGAATGTTTGCAATGTCCGAACTCCCTGTGTGGCAGCCCCCCTAAGAGCTGATTCGAGAACTGTAAGATCAGTCAAGCAGGCTAGTCAAGTACTCCTGTCAGCCATAAAGCAAAGAGCGTAGCGGGTAATCTGTGCAAGAAGTGACTTCCTTGCCTTAATAAATATCTGTCCATTAAAAAGAAAAGAGAGGAGGATGAATGTGAAATGAAACCTTGATCTTCTTATACGATTACGATACCACCACACCAAATTCAACTTCCTTCCTGCTTAAGGCACTAGCTTTGCCAAACCTTGGTACATGTATGTGGGCTTTCCGCTTCGGCTTCTCATGTAAATCTTCCAATGTCTTGCCATTTTCTCTTATATAGATATATATAGGCCTTGTCCTCTTCTATTCCTGTGGTCAGTGTGGGACTAATTGAATTGAATTCTTGTCTGCTAAGATAATTATTCTTCCTCACAGCTTGCATTCGATGCTTCTGATTCAATAATTCCTTCTAACAGGGCATTCACTGAACTAGTTTCCCTGGTCCCCCGTCGGGAATGGAGGCTTCTAAACCTTGCCTTTTCCATCGCAAACTAACCTAAGTCGCACTACTGGGTATCTCTCTTGATACTCTGCCAGGCGTTGACCAGCTTGTGGCCCTACCGCGGGTGGTGAACCGGATCGAAGAATGACCGTAGATAAAATTGAGCTTCAAAATAGAAAGCCCCTAACTGAAACAGAACTCTTGGGGTAGGCTAGCTACTAGTCGTCCTAAAAGAGAGATCTTTGTTTTGCTTTAGCAAGAGGCCGCAGACACCTACTTCTATTAGATATTAGAAGTGACATAAAAGACAAAGATTCTTTGTTGTTTCTGAGAAAGAGGTCGAGCCAAGATCAGGTTCTTTTCTTCCTCTAGTTAGGCATAGTCCGAATTAGCTCGTCAGTGGTAGAAGCTGGTTCATCGGCTGCCAACCAGTCAATCTATCCAAAGAGCCTACCCTACGCCTCCTATAATAGATTTGCGCTTTGCTTATTTATTTCTCAATCCTGAATCCGAACTTGCTACTTTCATCACGAAAGACGCTTTCTCAGTATCTATTCAATTCGGACTTCATGCTCACTTCAGAAATGAAGCGGAGAAGGCCTAAAGCTGAGCGACGAGGTCCAAATCAAGCGAAGGCCGAGCGATAAGCACACTATCGATTGATCCAAAGAAGCTTCACGACAACTTCCATTCCTGGCCCATCTACTGGCTTTAGGGCTCGATTAGGAGTTGAACTCTTCGCTTCGGTTTAGGAGTCGCTATTGAACGGAACAATTCGACTTAGGAGTAGCCTGTTAGGAAGAGTCCCCCCATCCGCCGTTGTATACTTGCTACTTTCTATCTCTCATAGACTAGCCCCAGCCGCTGTGAACAAGAGTAAGCTGAGTAAGACTCCGAGGAATAAGCTGAGTCCGAAAGGGATCCCACGTGTGTTTTCTGACCGGTCGTTCGCTTCGGCCGTAGTGAATTCAGCCTTAGCAACTAAGATCTTCCTGGTTCCTTTCGTCAAACGAAAGAACTCACCGGTGTGTTTTGTGACAGGTCAGCCCTTAGGCTATTATGCCTCTTGGCCCTTGTTTGCCTTCTCACACCACTTAGTGGTCTGGTTGGCAGCCGATAGGGTGTACCCAGGTCGTCGAGTGATGATGTTGTTATCACCGATCCCCGAGCAATACGCCTTGTTACTTGATGATTTGGGTGTGACTCTTAGTATTAGTATATCCAAATCAATCATTTCTAACACTGGCTGTATTGAGTTTGCCAAGAGGTTCTTGGTTTCATATGGGACAGTCGATCTTTCTCCCATATCAATCAAGTGTCTCCTCAATTACTACCCTCCTAATGGCTTGTTTGCCATTCACCATAAATATGGTGTCAAGAGAAAAAAATCTCTGTAGGCTTGGTGGTCATTGCGGATACAGGACTCTTGCTAAGTTGTCACATCATTCGTCTCCAACAGTGAGGAGACGGAAAGCGATGTGGACTAGGCTTTCTCTTCCACTTGAGTGGTGGTTGGGAAGGGGCAAGCCACTGAATCCTTACCTCAAGGGATACCTTGTTGAGTATCTCCGCAAGGAGTGCCGACCTGGTGAACTTAGGTTAGCTCCAGAAGAGTTATTCGAGCTACCCGGCATGAGGGACTGATTAGAGTGGTCCCTCGTGCGAGGTTGGATGAGGAAGACTTCGCTTGAACGATTTCCCATATAAGGAAAAGAGGTCACTTATTAGTATTAGCAGAAAGAGATCTCTTTCTTGGCACGAGTCAAAAGCTGCTACATTCGCTGCTGGAGAAGAGGAATCCTGTAGATCGGCGGAATCTCTGTTCTCACCCCCTCTCCGCTAAAGAAAGGAACTAGTTAGGATATACCAAGGTATTGGTCCTCAACCCAGCGGAATTCCAAGGCAGTAAAGCGTGAAGCTTGGCTCGACTAAAAGAAGAAGCGTAAGAACGACCGAAGTACATTAAGCAAAGCATTCCACTCACTTGGAAGACTCACTAGTGCTTGCACGTTACTCGTTCACTTCAAAGAGAGAACCAACGCAACTCAAGAGAGTGAAGGTGCAAGTGGGATGGTACCTCGACCAGAGCGCTTTGGACTAGTCCGTACCTTAACGCAAATGAGGCTCAAGCGTACACCTTTCCCGATGGAGGATCCGCGCATAAATCATAAAGTCAAATGGTCAAAGCGTCCCCCGGAAACCTAGATCCAAAGAGTTTCCCGATCTTATTATAAAGGGAAATAGGAATGACTTTCCCCAAGAACTGGTTGCTAGATCAACTAGTATTCCAAAACTGGTTGATAGCTGAACTCAAAAATAGCATCTTTCGGACCCCGAAACAAAGAGAGAAGTTTTCCCCCCAATCCGGACTATGAGAAGGATTTCCCCGCCTAACCTTAACACATTCTAATGCTAATGGAGCTTAACACATTAAGCGGAGGAAGGTTTAGTAAGAAAGAATGAACTCACTAGGGGGAATGAATTACTCCTTTGAAAATAAGCCAATCCCAACCTTTTCAGTGCGCAAGGGAATTTCGAGTTTCAGTTTGAAGCCCAAAAGTCAGCTTCTTTGTAAGCTCCTTTGCCCCTGGTCTAAGCCTTAAGCTAGTGCTTCTGTCTTCTCTGCGATTGAAGTTGCAGTGGTAAGCTAATCCCTTTCAGTATAAATCCCCAATATGTCTAAATATATATCTTTCTTTCTTCGAAGTCAGTGTTCTTACGGCAAAGCTGGATGCCCGATCTTTATTTCCCGAGCTCTTGGTCCTCGGTCCTACTTCTAGGTTATGCAAGCTTGACTCTTAAGAAACTGACTTGGGTATAGTATAGAATCTCATTCCCACTAGATCCACGGAAGATATATATAATATCTCTTAGAATTTGAACCTTCCCCCTTTTCATAATAAGAAGGTAAGCATCAAAGCCCGCAAGCCTTTTTTAATGCAACCATCAAGAAAGAAGCAAGCATTGAACAAGAAAGCATCAACTATTTAAATGGATTCATTTTTCTTAAAAAGCATTTACCTTTCGACATAAAGCATTTTCACTCGAGCTGAAAGAATTGAATCACCCTCGGGTCTGGGAATATATTCAGAACTAGAAGCTCACACCGGAAATCTCTTTCTTAATAGAACCAGGTGAAAGGCGATGAATATGAATAGTCAGCACTGTCGTTATTAAGCCTGGTATGCCT
>CAMAPF010000429.1:2500-101025 GCA_945859915.1 Cuscuta epithymum | reverse complement strand
GAATCATCAAATAACAAGGGTTAAAGCACTGAAATCGAAAGATGCTTAACAAAACGTGCTAAGTCAAGAAAAGGAGGGAAAATCTTACAGTGACGGAGGCTTGGAGGACCTTGCCGCCGAGGGCATCGTCCTTCATCCTGGACAGCACCGACTTATCCGTCGGGGGAGTAGCGCCATTTAAAAACTCCCTCGGGTTGAGGGTGCCATGCATGATGGCGTCCCTTTGTAATGGAGAACTGCACGTTCTCCGAGGGCCATGTCAACTCAGTCCCCCGACCCGAGGGGATATTAGCAGGAGCGATCACCACCACCGGAGTGCCCGTGGAGGAGTGGCCTTCGGAAATGGTCACGGGGACATCTTTGACGCCGGCACCCCCCTTGGCTTTCTTGCCTGCGGGAACGACGCCTTTACCCGGCGCCTTCCTTTTTGCCGCCTCAGTCTTAAGGGCGCCGGCACACTCGGGGGCATCCTTGGAGGGGGTCCCGACGACTTTGGCCTTGGCGGCCTCATCCTTTCGGAAGAATTCATCGACGGGTTTATGTGACCCCGTCTCCTTCTTCTTTGGCTCCTTGGCCAATTGCTTCTTCAACCTGCCAAAGTTCTTCGCATCCATCTCGGGGCCTGCAAAAACCATTCGGATATTAGATCACAATGACAAAACAAGTGAAGAAAAATCCTAAGAGCGCAACTAGGAGCCCCCGGCATTCACCTTCGGCACTCTCATAGACCCTGTCTATCAGGGGATACTCATCACCGGCCTCCCCCACCAAACGGAATCGTCGGAACCCCAACTTGACAAGTTCTTCCGGAAGGGTGGCTTCCTTGATGGTCTTCAGCTTGTCGGACCCCTTCGGCTTCTCCGCCAACTTTCTACCATTCTTTGTGAGGGCTGCGGTACCGACCTTTGGGTGCCTCTTGAAGTTATCTTGAAGGGAGGCGGCAAATGGATTCTCCGCCATCCGGATATAATAGAACCTATCCTTCCATCCCTTGTGGGACGAAGGGGATCTCAGAAAACAACCTGAACTCGGGGATCTGTTGCAAATTGGCAAACCCCCCGGCATTAGAATGTCCTCCCCGGCAAAGGTTGAACGACAGGAAAAACTGGTCCAAAGAAGGCTCTACCTCCCTCTCCTGGCACAGAGACAGGAACCCCGCCAGATAAGAGTGACTGTTGGGAGTCAACTGGCAAGGGGCAAGCTTAACGAAGAGGAGGTATTGTAGCACGAAGGGGTGGAGGGGGAACCGGAGGCCCAGCTCCACCGACAGGATATGCACCGCGAAACAGTCGGCGGGGGGCGTGTAGAAGCACGTCATTTGGCCCCGGCTCCACCACCTGTGCCGAAGGGCCGGCGAAGAATTGTGTCGCCATGTATTCTGCATGCACGGCCTTGGTTTTCACCTCTAAGGCCGCGGTGTTCAAGTATGAATGACCCTCCGGGATACCTACCGGCTGCCCAGCATCAGCGGCGGCCTGCTTCTTCTTAGGCGCTGCCTTCACCTTCTTTTTCCCCTTCCCGGGGGCAACACTAAGGGGCTCCGGGTCCAGGGGCCTAGAGCCCCCGGCTTCAGCGTCATTGCGAGGGGGGGGGGGGGGAACAGCGATGGTCACCCTCATCCGTTCTTTCTCTTCCTCCTTCTCGGCAGTTTGGATCGCTAGGGCCAACTCTTCGTCTTCTATCACCTGCTCAAACTCCTCGGCTTCGGCCTCGATTATGAGCCGGTTCTGGACTTCGGCGGCTACTTGCGAATCGTTATCGGTCGAGGGCTGTTCACTCGAAGATTCCACATCGGAATAGCTTTCGGGATCCATCGAGACCTCCTTCGAGATGTTCTGGGAATCACTAGCCGACGACATCTTTTGGTGTCGCGAGAAGAGAAGGCTTAAGGAAAGGGATTATAGCCGAAAGCTTCCTAAAAGGCTCTATCTACGGCCGGAATAGCAAGTAGAACAAGAACAGAGGAAGAACAGAGGAAGAACTCACCTCGGAAAGCTGGTTAGATCGGATGCAAGGGTTTCTCTCTCTAGAAAAATTGGCAAAGCTTCGCTATCGTTTAGGAACGCACAAGAGGGAATGAGCTCGGGTATGGGGTATTTATAGGCAATTGGGCCTCGAGAACTGGGCCTCGATTCGAAAGACCATCATTACGGGCCGCCTGTTCAACCAATGAGCGACCCCCGCCCCCTTCAACCAGCAAACGCACGCCACGTGGCTACCTCTTCCAACGGATCTATTAAAACGACTACATTTCCGACATACCGGAATGTCCTCAGATAACAGCCTCCGGCTATCACCGACTACAGCCTTCGGAGGTTACTTTCACCAGGCGCCTTCGAGAAAAGTAGCAGTACAAGCCTTCGGCTTACCAATGTCGCCGTTCCCTCAGCCAATGAAACCCCTCGGGGTTACACGCAAACATCATGACTCCTTCAGCTCGAACTATCTTTCGGCCTAAAGGAGTGGGGGGGACTGAGGGAAAGTCCCCGACAAAAGGAACGCATCAACACAAATTACTCCTTTTCCCTCAAGTACCTTTCGGCAAAAGGAGTGGGGGACTCCTGATGGAGTATATGGCTCAGGAACCCCCGGCCCATAGACTCCTACTTCTCCTACAAAGGCCCATTGAGCCCAGGGAGCATCTCAGGCCCAAATACAACGGCCCAAGACTCAGAGGAGCCCAGAATACACACTGGGGTGCCTTCGGCCTCCTTGGCCGAAGGCTCCAAATCACACAGGGCAGCCAGTTTTGAACATAAGAAGACACTAGGAGAAAACGGCGTAAAAAGTAGCCCTCGGCTATCAGGAGCCTTCGGCACACAAGGTGCCCTCGGCATCAGGGAGGTCTTCGAATTCACATGCCTTCGGCTACACAGAGCCCTCGGCCGAAGGGGAAGCCTTCGGCCAACTACTCAATCGTCAAAGATTCCCTTTGGAGACAAGCAACCACCGCATTTAATGCGACGTCACATCCACCAACCGCATTCAATGCGGTGAACATGCCACTGCCGGTGCCACCCGATTGATGTGACCCTTCGGCCGTTGGATTACTGACACGTGTACTCTCATCGCATTTATTGCTGCTATAAATAGCAGCCTATTTCTCCTTGTAAACGATCCTAGATCCCGGATCTCACATCTCGAGTTCATTTAATAAATCGACTCTCTCTCCTCCTATTTGCTCTGACTTCTCTCTAGTTATTCCCATAATAACCCCTCGGATAAGATACCCCTCCCGGGTAGACTGTCCATCAGGCTCGGTTTTGGCTCGGATTTTTAATTCCATCCAACTAGCTCGAGCCAGATGCTTTGGCACGGAATTGTAATTCCGCTCCAAAGTTGACACGGTTAGTACCTTCTATTGTCTGTGAGAGTTTTTTTGTCTTGTAACGGAAACCGTTACAATATCCGCCATCATTGCACCACACTTATGGGACATTATTATTTGATTAATTCAAATATTTCAAAATAATGTTAGATTCTCCCACTTGGTGCAATGGATAACCTTAAGAAACAAAAGACATGAACCATAGTGTTACGTCCTCTTAGCTTGAGTAGTACCACTAGTGATCACAATGTATGTTGCCCCTTAAGTTATGGCAAAACTCAATGAATAAACCTTATGTTTATTGCTGGTCCAAAAATAATGGTACATTTTTCTCAACATAATGAAGTGTGCACATCTTAATGAGAAAAATGTCTTAATGCATAAGGATTTCGTAAATAACTGAATGTATTAATACAAATTGGAACAAAGTCCCATATTCGACACATGATCCTTGAATTTGAATGGTGGCATGCCTTTAGTCAAAGGATCAGCAATCATCAACTCTGTGCTAATGTGCTCAATGACCACTATCTTATTTTTGACGCGCTCCCTTATAGACAAATATTTGGTGCCGATATGCTTAATTCGACTCAAACTTTTGTCATTCTTTGATAGGAAGACCGCAGCAGAGTTGTCACAATAAATCTTTAATGGCCTAGATATTGAGTCCATAACTCTAAGCCCAGAAATGAAATTCTTAAGCCATACACCTTGCGATGTAGCCTCAAAACAAGAAATGAGCTCGGTCTCCATAGTAGAAGTAGCGACCGAAGTTTGTTTGGCGCTCTTCCAAGAAACAGCTCCACCGGCCATGATAAAAATATATCCCGAAGTCGATTTCCTTGAATCAACACAACCGGCGTAGTCCGAGTCAGAATAACCCACAACTTCCAAGTTGTCAGTTCTTCTATACACAAGCTTGTAATCAATTGTTCCCTTAAGATACCTCATGACCTTCTTAGCAGCTCTCCAGTGGTTCAGACCTGGATTACTCTGGTAGCGGCCCAACATCCCGACAGCAAAGGAAATATCCGGCCTAGTACAAACCTGGATATATCCCAAGCAACCAACTGCCGACGCATATGGGATATTATGCATGGATTTTCTTTCAAAATCATTCTTTGGACATTGGTCCAAACTGAATTTATCTCCTCTCACTATGGGAGCAACACTCGGTGAACAATCCTTCATCCGAAACCTCTCTAAAACTTTGTTGATATAGGTTTCTTGTGATAGACCCAGAACACCAAGAGATCTATCCCTATGAATCTTTATGCCAATGACAAAAGATGTCTCACCCATATCCTTCATATCAAAGTTTTTAAAGTGAAATTGTTTCACTTCATGTAGCATCCCCTTATCATTTGTTGCGAGCAAAATGTCATCCACATATAAAACAAGAAAACAAATGTTACTCCCACTAACCTTCTGGTATATACAATGATCCATGGGACTTTCAACAAAGCCAAATGAAGAAATTATCCCATCGAACTTAAGATACCATTGTCGGGAGGCTTGTTTTAAACCGTAAATGGATTTATTAAGCTTGCAAACTAAATGCTCACCATGACTAGAAGAAAAACCTTCAGGTTGTTTCATGTAAACCTCTTCTTCTAGATCACCATTAAGAAATGTTGTTTTCACATCCATTTGTTGCAATTCAAGATTGAAATGTGCAACTAAAGCTAAAATCACACGAAGGGAATCTTTCTTAGAAACAGGAGAGAATGTCTCCTTGTAGTCAATTCCTTCGATTTGAGTAAAGCCTTTAGCAACAAGTCTTGCTTTATATCTATCAATGTTGCCTAATGAATCTCTTTTGGTCTTATAGACCCATTTACAGCCAACAGCCTTGGCCCCATTAGGCAACTCTATTAGATCCCAGACTTTGTTACTCTTCATGGAGTCCATTTCTTCCTTCATAGCTTTGTGCCATAAATCGGACTCCGGGCTACTCATGGCTTGTGAAAACGTTTCAGGATCATTTTCGGCTCCAATGTCAGTTTCTTGCAAATACACTTCATAATCGCTAGAAATTGCTGGCTTTCTAACTCGAGTAGATCTTCTTAATGCTAAACCATCATCTCCATGAGGATCTTCCGGTTCAACAACCTCCTCAGGAATTTGATTATCCTGAATAGGTGGATCCACTGGAATATTTCCAACATATTGTGGAATATTAGATTGATCAGTACCAATTTGATCTTGAGGGGTACTGTGTACAATAATCAACCTCTGTGATGACGTGGAAGGTTGGGATTCCATATGATCATGAACAGGAATTAAATCCCTGAACCGATCTCTCCCACTAACTACGTCATTCTCAAGAAATTTTGCATTTCTTGATTCCACAATCCTAGTCGTATGAGATGGACAATAAAACTTGTAACCCTTAGAGGACTGTGCGTATCCAATAAAGAAACCACTAATAGTCCTTGGGTCCAATTTCTTCTCATGTGGGTTATAAATTCTCACTTCGCAACAATCCCATGCTCTTGAAGAAACTTAGCAAACGCACTAGGTGCTTGTCCATTTTCAGTGTATCTACCATAATATTCACCACCTCTATCGGATCTAACTATTTGTATTTGCTTCCCACATTGATTCTCAACTTCAGCCTTAAAAGACTTGAAGGCATCCAATGCTTCATACTTATTTTGAAGCAAATACACATAGGTATACCGAGAGTAATCGTCAATAAAGGTGATAAAATATTTCTGACCCGGCATGTCCATTTCTGGACAACATATATCAGTATGTATGATTTCCAATATACTTGAACTCCTATTGGCACCCTTTTTAAACTTGTTTGTTTGCTTACCCTTAATGCAATCTACACAAGTTTCAAAATCAGAAAAATCAAGAGTACTAAGTACCCCATCATTAACTAATCGCTTAATTCTTTCAATGGAGATGTGACCCAATCTTTGGTGCCATAACATAGAGGAATTCTCGTCAACACTGGGTCTTTTGGAGCCAGTATGCACATGAAATGAATTAAGTGTGGCATCACTTTGCAAATCAATACGGTAAAGACCATCAGACAAAGTACCTTTTCCAACAAAAGTAGATTTATTGAATAAATCAATAACTTTATTCTTGAAATTGAAGGAAAAACCGAATGGTACTAGTCTTGAAATTGAAATCAAGTTTCGTGAAAAACTTGGTACATAAAAAGTCTTTTCCAAAGTTAAAACAAAGCCACTACTTAAAATTAAGGTGCATGTTCCAATGGCTTCCACATGTGAGCCCATCTTGTTTCCGGATAAGATGCTTTGCTCACTTCCCACTGGCTTCCTTAGATTCTGCATACCCTGTAAAGAGTTTGCAACGTGGATTGTAGAACCAGAATCAATCCACCATGAATTAGTGTTAACATCACACATATTGGATTCATGACAAACAAAGGAGGATAAAATACCTTTATTCTCCAACCACTTCTTGAACTTGGCACAATCTTTCTTCATGTGTCCTTTCTTTTTACAGAAATAACACTTATGTACCTTCTTAATGTCAGCCTTGGGTGGTATTTTACCTTTACCCTTAGCTTTAGAGGTGGTTGTACGAGACTTGTCAAATTTGTTCTTGGCTAAGGTTGTAGCTAGCATGACACTTTCACCCAACTCCATTATGAGCCTTTCTTCTTCTTGCACACACATGGTCATTAGTTCATTAATTGACCACTTATCCTTATGTGTGTTATAAGAGATTTTAAATGGCCCATAGTGGTGAGGAAGGGTATTCAGAATGAAGTGCACCAAGAACGCCTCCGACATTGTTACCTCCAAATTTTGCAATTGAGCCGCTATGTCCCGCATCTTCATGATGTGCTCTCGCACACCCTTAACGGTTGTGAGACGGAGTGAGGAGAATTTCATGATTAAGGTACTTGCTAAGGCCTTTTCCGAAGTGACAAATTGATCATCAATAGCCTTAAGCAAGTCATTGACATTCTTATGCTGATCAACCGAGCCACGAATTCCAGCTGAAATTTTAGTTTTTATAAACATTACGCTGAGCCGATTGGATCTCTCCCATCGCTCATATAGCGCAATTTCAGCCGGAGTACTTTGTGCATTAATGGCGGGCGGTTCATCCTTCCTAATAGCATAATCAATGTCCATGCAACCTAAGTGTAGGAGAACTCTTTCTCTCCAAACCTTATAGTTGTCACCAGTTAGTTCGGGAATTTCAAGGCCTAACGAAAATTCGGAATGAGTAATGGGTTGAGAAGCTGAAAAGGTCCATATATAGCTTGTGTTAGTTTTGAGGTACATATATAACTGAATTGCATGAATTACCAATGTAAATAATGCACCATGATGACTCAACCGCCATAAAAATTGCCTGTGGGCTAAATTCTTATGCATGAGTCTTAAATAATTTTGTACCCATACCGATAAACATATCAAACTATATTCCGAATCATAATTTCCTGTGGGATAAATTATGACCATAGTCCGATATTTTATCCTAATTAATCATACAAAATACAACAAATTTCCTGTGGGATAAATTGTGTCATATTGCGTATAATTAATTACAAATTTTATGCCTAACTTTAGTGTGATTTTCGCCAAAGGCTTCTTAATATATAATTTTAATTAATTAAGGATGCTGTGGCTACTCCAAAATTAATAAAATTATATTATCACAAAGGCAATCCTTTAAAGCTTAAAACAACATTCGTGATGGACAATCCCCAAATATGCTCCCAGGATAGTCGGACGGGGCTAGGATTTATTAAAAAATAATTCTTTAGACAAATTAACAATTCAAGGAAAACTAGTATCAAAATTGAAGCGTAACTAGTTTGTACATCCCAAGAATTTCCCCGATTAAACCTCTCACGTTAATTGTTGTTTGGGTACTACCACAAATAATTTAGTCATGGGAAAAACTTTAAAGGTAACGGAATGAGAACTTTATTTACTTAATGTGCTTAAATTTTAGGCGTAAAGGGTCAGTTTGGTCCTCGAAGTTGCAAAAAAGGAGTCAAATAAGTCCTTATATAGAAGATTCTGTCCGGACACGCCATTTGAGTTGGCTCCCGGTAGAATTTTTTGATGAATTTTTTTGAGCATCTTATTCATTAAGTCTAGTTTACTCATACCAAATATCAGCTAAAAAGTCAATCGGAGAGACATTCAAATGAATTCTTGAAGATAATTGTGCCGTTAAAAGCGCAGTTAACTTCAAGAATTCATTTGAATGCCTTCCCGATTGAATTTTTATCTGAAATTTGGTATGAGTAAACTAGACTTAATGAATAAGATGCTCAAAAAATTTAATCAAAAAATTCCACCGGGAGCCACCTCAAATGGCACGTCCGGACAGAATTTTCTATATAAGGACTTATTTGACCCCTTTTTTGCAACTTTGAGGACCAAACTGACCCTTATCCCAATTTTAGGCACTATGTCAATTACAATTATGCATAAGTTCAACTTTAATGGGAATAATATGTGCATTGATTCCCGACGTTATGCATTCAAGGCATTAATTTAAGACGTTACGCATTTGAAGGCATTAATAATACGTTACGCATCAAAGATATTAATTATACGTTATGCACTAAATACTTCAATATTACGCATTAAAGGCATTAATATAGTGCACAGTTTCAATGCACAATTTCAATGCAATGCATAAAAATTAAAATCAATGCATCACGTAATAATTAAAATAAATGTGCTGGAAAAAGAATTAAATTGTTCCAAAATCCAAATTAATTTATCCAAATTAAAATAGCACAATTGAATTCATTCAAAGTGGATCCCAAATATAGTAATAAGTCCAAAACTTATTCTATAACTTCATGGAGAAATTCGGAAAACATAAAAAGAGTCATGGCGTTCCTTATGAAGGCGCATCAAAACTCTCATGCACTACCGCCGTAGCACCCTATGGTGCTACATCAACCGGCGGCCACCATATCCGATAGCATCTCCTCCACACATACAAATACCAATCATAGATACAAAATACTACATGTTCAATTTCATATATACATGTAGAAATGCCATATGTATGTATGTAAAATATATCAAAAATTATTAATTAGCCATCCGTTTTAATATTTTCCGAATTATAAACGGATAGAAGAATCACAAAACATTGCGAAGCACATGTATATACACACGGTTCATATACATGCATATATATATTTCATAAATTTAAAACACTTAAATTCAAGAATTAAATGTCACCATAACCATTCCATCAAACATAATGATAGGAATTTAAAAGGTTAACATATGAACTTGAGAAAATCATATGCATATATCTCTCAAAATTAAATATATATATATACATATAACAATTCAAATTCATAAACTCATATGATTTCCGAACAATTATTATATAATTTTCGGACAACATATATGTATGATTATAGGACATACGATTATATATAAAATCATACATAAAATTATATGACACAAATATACATACATATGTCATACGAACACACACAAAAATCCATGCTTCCATATGAACACATACGAATATACATGAGCACACACATATGGTTCAATTCATGCATATGACATGGAAATCATGTTAAACATATACACATATATATATTTATATATAATATATACGAACAAAACATATATGTGTGTGATGTGATGAACACATATATGAACATGTATATACCGAATGTTCATATAAAATTCATGATGTTCATACAACAAATAGGCAGAGATTAAACAGGCTCTGATACCAAATGTTAGCCTAAAATCATAACAACGCAGCGGAAATAATAGGATCGCTAACCTCCAGCCATATTGTTGATGAACGGTCGAAGAACGTGGAAGAACACCGGAAATCCTTTTCGTCTCCCACTTCACTCCTCACTCTAGATGGTGTATATTGCTTAGAGCCTATTCGGATATGGAGCTAAGCATACATGTGAATGTATGTTGTGATAGGAGGAGTGGGAGGACCATGGAGCACTTATATAGCCACCTACCATCAAGGTGGCTCTTGTAACGGAAACCGTTACAATATCCGCCATCATTGCACCACACTTATGGGACATTATTATTTGATTAATTCAAATATTTCAAAATAATGTTACATTAAACACTCATTGGTAAATTAAAACAATTAAAAGTAAGTACTTTTTGTGTAATAGAAAAAGTGAAAAGCAGTTTAAAGCACCCTTCTACCAGCTTCCAACTTTTAGCTTTTAAGTGATTAATTTAACCAGAAGCTGTTATTTGAAAACACTATTTTTAACTTTTTTAAGTCAAAAGCTGAAAAGCGTTTTTTATAAGCAATCGCAAACACTCCTATAGGAGTGAGAAATTGAAACTCCCGTATTTTCGTCCATGAAAATTGAAAAGTAATCTTCGTCTTTTTGGAACAACAACGGCAAACTCCCGGGTCATAAAATGTGTCTTCTTTTGATTTGACACAAAATATATTATTAAAGTGGTTGAAAAAAAAAAGTTATGATTAAAATTTGAGTGTAAAAAGGTAAAATGTTAAGGATGACATATTTCTTTCCAAAACAACGATTATGATACTTATTTCGAGACAATCTAATAAGGAAAATAAGACAGATAGAACGAGACATAGAATATAATATTTAAATAAGGTTTATAAAAAAAACCTTAATTAAGGTTTATACTTAATGACATGGAATCCGTGAATTGAATCTCTCTAAAGTATTTGTGGCCAAAAGGATGTTTTCCGTTCTTACTTTAAAAAAGTTTTTTTTTTGGACAACTCTTTCTAACCTATATAGTATCTGCTCAATGTTAATGCCAACATCCTTGAACTGGGATGGGATTCGAACCTGTGACCTCCTCCTTGGGAGTGCCATAGTGATGTCATCAGACCACAAGGTACTTGGCTACTTTAAAAAAGTTAAAAATTATATTTTCATGATTTAGTTTAAATTATGCACTTTAAAACTAAAAAATGAAAGCATGTAACCAAATGTATTTAAAAAATTAACAATCTTTGTATTAACCGCTTTTAATATAACGAATAAAATTAATTATTTCTCAATATTAGAACTTTTTCTTTTTTGATCTTAAAACGCTTATATCATTAAAAGAGCATTCGGCAGGAGTACAAGAACTTGAAAGGGCCACATGTAACCATCCGTCCTTGGCCGAGACTCTGAGTTAATTACCAAAAACAAAGCAATATAACTCGCTAGACCTAATTTGAGGAATTTAAAGCAAACGACGCTTACCGCAGATCTCGTATCCCCCAAACCTAATGCAAGAGTCTTACAACATAAAATAAAATAACAACCAAACACAAACGACTGAACATGGAAATTAAAATGTAGAAAAGATAGTAAGCAAACTCCAAATCATGTCAATCAACTCTTGGAGGTGGTTCTGAGGGAGGCCGAACCCTTGCAACAATTGTTAAAGCACCAAAGCGGGTTTCCTCCGACTCGACCGCCTCTTCTTCATCATTGTTGTTGCACCAAAGCGATTTCCCCAGGCGCCAACCGGATGCCAATAGATCTTGGAATGCCGAAAGACTGATATTCTGGTCCGTAATCACAGCGCCGATCACCTGGAAAACCACCTGCTCGTCGGCATCCTCCATCGGCAAATTTCGAGCCCTCCCCTTCTCTCCTTCTTGGCCGAAAGCGAACCAGACGTGCCAATGTACGGAGCCCCTACCGAAGCTCGAACACTTCCCAAAACCCCAAAAACAGCTTTGCGATTTCGATTTCGATTACTAATCACAAGCCAAGAAAACAAATCGTTCTTTGATCAGAAAATAAAAAATGGAAAAGAACGCCGTTCTTCGATCGAAGAATCGATAACGGAAGAAAACGCGCACTAGGTTTTACCCTTGTTAGAACTTTTTCTTAAAGGCTCAATCTTAGAACTTACTCCCTCCGCCCCCCAATTAAGTTCCCACTTTCCTTTTTGGGCAGTCCCTAAATTAAGTTGGACAAATTGACAAGAATAATCCCACCTTTCAACGGTCTTCTTATAATAATCCTACCTTTATATAATCCCAAAATAATCCCACCTTTACACCCTATCTTCTTTCATTGGACCTTGACCAAGTTTTTTACCTTTCTTTGAAAATCTTATATAAATAATCTCACATTTATAAAGATATAATAGAAAAGTGAAAAGTGAGATTATTTATATGATTTTCAAAAAAAGAGTAAAAAACATGGTTAGGGTCCAATGAAAGAAAATGGGGTGCAAAGGTGGGATTATTTTGAGATTACCTAAAGGTGAGATTATTATGAGAAGACCGGCGAAATGTGGGATTATTTTTGTCAATTTTTCCAATTAAGTTCACACTTCAATACTTTCCTTATTTGACAAATTATCTACATCAACACAGTGTCAAACAGTGCTAAACAGTGACAAGCAGTGTCCAAAGAGTGTCAAACAGTGTTTGATCAATGCAAAACAGTGCACTCCACAGTAAAGTCAAATTTATTTTCTTAACACGTGTGAAGTCAAACCGGAAACTTAATTGGGGGACGGAGGGAGTAGAATCTTTATCTTTATCTTTATATAATATAAAGTAACAAAGTTGAAGCAACAGTTGGAGGGAAAAATCCCGCCCAAAATGAGGGCAAAATAGTAAAGTAATGAAAAAGATAAATTTGCTAATGAATTATGTTAAGTGTACGTTAGGATAGAAATTAGTAATTACATAGTAATATTCAGGGAAAATGGAAACTAATAATCCAACCTTTTAGCGGTCTTCTTTTAATAGTCCGACCTTTTCGTTATTCATGAATCATCCAACCTTTGCACCCCATCTTCATTCATTGGTCCCCGACCGGTTGATGAACTGCTATTCCGAGTTATTTTCTTATCTCTGCAAACTATTATACCATAAATTCCACCTTTCACAAAGATAATATTTTGCAAAGATAAGAAAATAACTTGGAATAGTAGGTCATCAACCGGTCAGAGACCAGTGAATGAAGATGAGGTGCAAAGGTTGGATTATTCATGAATAACGAAAATGTGAGACTATTAAAAGAAGACCGCTAAAAGGTTGAATTATTAGTTTCCATTTTCCCGTAATATTCACCTGCCTATCATTCAAAAAAATCAGCCGCCTATTGTTTTCTTTTTTGAAAACAATTTGTTTTGCTTACCATATATGTATATATATACTATGCCTACAAAACTAAGCTGAAACTTTGGAACACCAAAGTAACCACTTTTCATTCTAAAATTCATTGAATTGATGATATTAATTAATTAATGCTTAATAAACTTTAAATAAACTGGCGGGTGAGTGAATACTTGACAGTTGACGCCACCCAATTTTAGGTAGTAAATGCATTGTACAAGTTAGAAAAAAAATGCATTGTACAAGTTAGAATATTACTCCGTAGTACTCCGTAGTTAATAATTATATTTAAATATGGTATGACACATCTCTTAATTTGGTTATTCTATTTTAGAATATGTGATAAAATAATTCATCTATGTGTAATATATGTATAATATATGTGTAATATATGTATATAAAGTAATGATCCTATCCAGCCAGATGGACATGACTTTCTGTCCGGCCGTCGCCGTTTGGGATCATTTCTGGTGATTTTTTTTATGAAAAATTATAATCATTTTCTTCATGAAGTGTAGATTATGTCATAAAATTTCAGGTTAAAATTCAATCGGGGATGATGGTCCCTGATAGAGGTAAAAGTCTAGAGGGGGGGGTGAATAGACTTTTAATGTCTTAATCACTTTAAAAACTTTTCCCCTTCTAGATGAGTTGATCTGTAATCTTTTGGGAGATTTACAGATGCACAACAGATGTTTTTAACCTCTTGATGATTAATGTGTGACAGCTTTCTAGCTTGAATGATGTTTGGACTTTGAACAGTGAGCAGTTGGCTTGGCAGTTGCCTGGATGGCAGGAAACTGCTGAGGCAACTGCTAGTGGAAAACAGGAGTTTGGAAGAGATGATTATATAGCCTTGTACAGAATGATGAGGGCTAACTGAATGTGTGCTGAGGTGGAGAAAATAAGATGTTTTGCCTGAACAGATGTCTAAGCAGTTGGGTGGACTCAGGAAACTGCTAAGCCGTCTGCTGCGTATGAATGAAGTATTCTTGAGGACTGACAAACCACACCTTTTAGTAGTGATATTCAAAGCTCGTGTGAAGCAGTTGTCTCAAGGAAAAGTGAGTTATTAAGCAGTAGGATAAGCAGTAAAGTCAATTAAGACTACTGCTTAGGATGCTGCTGGCAAACTACAATCCCTTTAATGAGACGTGTTGGGTGTGTGCTCTGTTGAGTAAAAGAGAATTGACACATGGTGTATCCTGGTTCAGAGGTGGTGTAATCCTCCTACGTCCAGTCCCACCCTATTTCAGATGGATTTCCACTAAAGTATTCAGCCCAATACACTTAGTGCCAATCTAGCCTTTACAACAGTTAGGCCTAGATTGAATGTTTTTCACAATGAGTATAACACCACTCAAAGTTACTCAGTCCTTAGACTTTTCTCAAATGATCCAGTGGGGATCAAAAGGTACTCTATCTATCTAACCACACTTTAGGATCCGAACAACTGTTCTCCTAAGTGTTTACAACAACTTGTGAAATGTAACAAGAAAGTTCTAACCTCCAACTAGAATATAAGCTCTAAAAATATGAAAATATATTATCTAGTCTAAGAGCTTAGTGAAGCATGAGTCAAAGTAGAGAGAGAAGTTATGTTCGAGCACTTTCTCTTTTGCTAGATATTCTTTGTATGCTTTATAGATTCTCTCTACTTTGAACTTCACAACTTGGTTTATGGAACTCATGCTTCAGCCTTTATTTATAGGCATCTCCGGTTGATTAATCTCCTCCGTTGGTTGAGAGGATTTAATCGTTGATGTCCAAAGTTTTATACTTTCGTCTTCTTGTGTTGGAGCAGGATAAGAATTTGTCTTTGGTGCTGCTTGAAGGCCAACTTGCTTCGTACGAAATGTCAACCCATACCTTAGGCCCTTTTCACCCTGTTTACCTAGAAAATAGGTTTTGGCTTGTCTTGCAACTATACTTGTGTGGTATACCGTGTTCTTGAGTAGATTTAGTAAAAGAGTGATGTACTAATTTTGTATCAAATAAGCTTTGTACTGGTAGGACTTAAATATTCTGTTTAAGGTAAGAGAGGTTTTACCTTATTGCATTTTATTCTTTTCCAGTACAATTTATTTGATACAAAATTTTACATTTTAATTTGTCACATATTTTACCAGATACAAACCTAAAGACTTCGTAGGTATTTCGTGCAACTAACTAATTAACTGGTAGGATCACAAATCCTATTAAGGTAAAAATTATTACCTTATTGCATTTTGTATTCCAGTTTAAGTAATTAGTTGTACGAATTGTTTTTGTGTTAATTTGATGTAACAAATAAATTTAACTGGTAGGATCTATAAGAAATCCTTTTAAGGTAATGAAATATTGCCTTAACTGCATTTTATGTTTTCCAGTTAAATTTATTTGTTAATTGTTAATTTGAGCAAGACACTTCCAGATAATGTTTTCCATAATATTTGAATGCTACAAAAGATGGGGATATCAAAACTATGGCATCATCAAAACTACATATCAAAATCTAGGAGTCTAACAGGGGAGTCCGTTAAAAGAACTATCGAACCATATTGCGCCAAACTATATATATAAAAGCAAATCATTTTTTCAACAATTTATTTAATTGACTTCCTGATTGAATGTTAAGCTGCTATTTTCTAGACATAATCTACACTACATTAAGAACATGCTTGAAAAAATCATGAAGAAATCCCACCGGAAATCTATCCAAACAGCATCGGCCAAACGAAGGATCATGTTTGATCTTTTCCGTTGACCATTAATATCTAATATATAGATAAATAACTAACCAAATAAACAATATATTGGCACATTCGGTAATCCAATTCACTATAAAGTACTCCCTTCATCCATTAAAATTTTGTCAACTTTTTGTTGTTGTCCCACTAGCTTTGTCACTTTCTCTTTTAACTAAGAAACTAGTTTTTCACCCATGCGTTGCACGGGATATAATTGGTAAGTATTAGAAATATAATTAAGTAATGTCACCTGTGAATCCGTATATAAAATTGAATTACTCCGATATTTTTTAGGAAAAAATAATTAAAATACCCCAAACTTTGAAGGTGTGTGAGGTAAACACCCCAAACTTACATATGTAATTTAATATCCCAAACTTTATATATAAAGTTATTTTGGCACCATGGTCATGTATTATTTATTTCTTTCAAAAATGTTAATTCTTGGTGTCCATTTCATAGTTTAGAATATTTTAACAATCATGAAGATAGAATTAGCATTCTAAACTTCGATTGTAAAATAAATAATATTTCCCACACTCTTTATAATTGGAGCTTTTTAATTATTTATTTTATATTATGCAATTAACACCATAAATTTACATTTTTTTAAAAAATAATACATGACTATTTTGCTAAAATAAATTTCTATATAAAATTTGGGTATTTAAATTACATATGAAAGTTTGGGGTACTTATCTCACACTCCTTCAAAGTTTGATGGCTATTTAATTGTTTTTCGTTATTTTTTAAAGTTATCCAACATCTACTGCCCATTCATTCATTATATAGACCCGGACCTTGAAGACAGAAGCTCATACTAAGGATGTTTTTACTTGAAATCTTTTCAGTCCAGATCAGACCAGACTTAAATAGACCAGACCTAAGCAGACCAGATCAGACCGGACTTGACTTTCTTAGTTATAAAATACACATAAACCAGAGGTTAAATAGAACAGACCAGACCAGACCAGCAAATTACAACCCAAGACTTATTTCATGCAGTACATTACTTATACACATAGATTTGGACAGATTGTATTTTTTGTTTCTATTATATCTTTGTATTTAAGTAGTGACAGATATGTCGATTTTTTTTTTTTGGAAAAGGAGATTTTATTCAAATAAAATAATAGTACAAAGAGATAAAGGAAAACTAAAATAAAAGAGGTCCATTTTTTATTTTATCTATATGCACACAAATGTGTATATATGCACCTTTTTTTTTAAATTTAACATTTTTAATGGTTGAGGGTGTGAATAAATAATTTGATCAAATTCAAAGGATTATTTGACCCTTTAAATTGTCACATCATATGCATAGTTGGCACCTTGCCGGATGACGTGGCATTGATCGAACTGTTGCCCGCAAAAAATTAAATTCGAGTCCTTTTATCCGGTTTAGAGTGTCAATTGAAGCTTCTTTTTTGTTTAGGGTGTAAATTGAGCATTTCAAATGAGTACAAAAGCCTATTTTTAATTAATATGAAGTACATAAATATTGTTAGGTGGGTGCAAATTAAAATTAGTATTATTAGCAAAAGCATGAAGAAAGCAAGGCATGGAGAACTTAAGAAGAACTAACAACGCTTAGAAATTCAGTAATTTGACATTTTGACAACATAAGCTCCTATCGTTACATTGTTTTGACAAACCTTTGAATAATACAACAATAGCTTTGGCAGTTCCTTTTCGTATCCATGGCATAACATATAAAACTTCCTTGAATAGAAAGAGTGGAGCTTTTGTCAGGAAGAAAAAACAATTCCGAACTACCAAAGTGAGCAATGTGTTGTGCTAAGCTGTCACAATGTAGTACGTACCAAACAATACATTCTTAGTACACTGGGATTGACACCACATTTTGAGATCAATAAAGGCATGTGCTACATATTGGATTTGATTTGAAATATGCAATACATCTAGATCAACACCATATTTAGACCAACAATGCATTTCATAATTCTTAGGACCTGAAAAAAGCATATTAATATATATAGTGAGGAAGAGGATAGGACACATCCCACAATATAGTAACAACCAACTCATTTTCAGTAAACTCAAATCACACGCCATATATAGATCAATGGAAGAATGTGTTACATATTGGTTTACAAATATATAATACATCTAGATCAACATCATATATTTGGAACATATGTTGTCCTTAGCATAGTTACCTGAGGATTAAATGGAGTACATGATTTTAAAGATAAAGGGGTTGAGCTATGTCAGTCCATAATTAGTTCTTCAAACCACAAAAGTTTTCGGCAGTGCTAAGTTCAACAAAGTGGTTCAAGACAAAACAGGTCACTACATCGTCTTGGAGAGATACTTCATGGTTGAGAACGTCTGAAAGGCTAAAAAGTTAGATGAGCCCATGAAGAGGCCTTACCAAAGAATAAAACCCCAGGTGCATTACTAAAAACTTCATGAACAATGATCTCACTCACCAAGCCACATGGTGAGCAGTTCAGGCCCTTTGAAACTGATCAGGTTGGTTTGATACTCATTTGCTAGTCTTGCCGTCAAAGTTTTTCCATACACTGGTGGGCCGTAAATAGAACACCCTTTGAGGGTGATATAATAAAATTCTCGAATTTCTTTGGGTGCTTCACATGATGTTGGACCATCTAAGTGAATGATACTCCCTCTGTCCTGAATTATAAGATACTTTTCGGTTTACGATGTTTGACCGACGATAAAGCAAATGCATCCTGTCTGCACTCAAATTATTTTTAGAAAAAAATACATATTCAAAAACTACATTAAAACCACTACAAAACCAGCAAAAAATAATTCAAATTTCATTAAATTTTGATATACAAAGTAAGAGATTAAGAGCGATTTGTGTTGACCAAGAGAATAGTAAAGATATACGATAGTATTATAAAATGGGACAGAGGGAGTAGTAAATAGGTTATACCATACTAAAAATACTTTAGATTAGGGCATTACATGCTGAGAAAAACTAATAAAATAACTTTTGCATTACCCATAGCTTGCAGCTCTGTTTTAACATTTCCAAGGGCTGTGGTGTCGCACTAGCTTACATCTGGCACTTACACAAGTACACAACCTGAGCGTTGAAATATAGAAGAAGCAACATTGTGTTCTCAAAACTATATCATTTCATCACAATATAAAAGTTCATAATAAAACATAGCTATGGTTCTGCCAGATCATAATCTATTAGTATTATATTTGAGCATACTCATTATATAAGCATAGCATTATCTCCTGTAAATTAGAGAAAAGAACGATTGAGATTAACAAATGATATGTAAAGATATATATGAAGTACAACTTGGGTAGAACCGCATATTGCATGTTATCTACTATATTTATAGCAGATAGATTGATTTTATGAAGAAATCAATGTCCCAAAAAATAGGTAAAAATTAGTTAGCTTTAGCTTATCATCCTTTTTGCTGGGAAAGTGAAGATTTCAATTCTTAGAACCGGTGCGGATGGGGTCATGAAGAAGAAGGGTCTCAAAGTGAAGATTTCAATCTTAAATGAAATTGCAGGAAGTGTTTCTTGGTGCCGGTTGAATTAGAGCAGGGGTCCGGTGAGGAAGAAAACAGAAGAGGAGAGCAGACGGAGAAAGATGAAGGCGGAAAAGAGGAATATATGAAACAAATGAGAACATGGAAAAGAATGAACAGTTGAGGAGATAATGAACGCTGGAGACATCAAATTGAAAAAGAAACTAAAGAAACTGAAAAAATGGAAAAAGAAAGTAAAGAAACGGAAGAAACTGAAGCAAAAATCGGGGGGGGGGGGGGGGTAAGAGAAAAGTCTGGGAGCAAAAACAAAAGCATTTAATTTAGTTTAATTACAATAATTATACGGTGCATATAGGATTTGGTGTGAGAAGCGGGAAAAGTTTTGGGAGGATGGATTCTCCCTTTAGGTATATAGGATAGGATAGGATAGGATTTGTAGTTTTCAATTAATTCTCTCTTCTCTGTACAAAACTCAGGCACACAGTTTTTATTTTAGTAATCCCTGTGTATGTACACCTTACCTTATATTTTTTAATTAACTTGCAATTTTTCATAAGATCCACATGCATTTTCCATTTTCTTAGAAACTACCATTATATAATCAAAGTTACAACATATATGATGTTTTTACTTGGACTGTAATTTGCTGGTCTGGTCTGGTCTGATCTGGTCTGGTGAGGTCTTGTTTCTTTGTATTTTTATAACTATCCAAGTCTGGTCTGGTCTGGTCTGGTCTGAACTGGTCTGGTTTGGTCTGGGACATATTACAGTCCAAATAAAAACATCCATAAACTCTACTATATATTTTAATTAAAAAAAACACACCACCAATTATCATGATAAAATTTAATTTTAAATAAGTTATTATTCTTCTCTAGATGTTCCCGTGCATCGCACGGGTACTAAGTCTAGTTTAGTAATTTACGAGTACTAATTTAGTACGGAGTAGAACTCACTAGAAAGTAGAAACGCTTCTACCGTATGATGGGCTACATATGGGCAGCCCCACGATGGAGCATATGAGATACTGAACCCACTCAAGGATAATGGGCTTCTCATATCCAAGTATAACTGGACAGGAATCAGAACCCAATAAGGGTAAACAGGTCAATTTCGGCAAAATTCTCCAAAACCCTAGCTCTTAAATGGTTAGCTCATTTCGCTTCCTATATAGAAAGCAGACGAAGGCCCTAGCGACGATCTCTGCCCTCTCCATCATTCTGTCAAAATGCCGCCGAAGTTCGATCCTTCTCAGGTCGTCGAGGTTTTCGTCCGAGTCACCGGCGGTGAAGTTGGGGCGGCGAGTTCCCTCGCCCCCAAGATTGGTCCGCTCGGACTTTCCCCTAAGAAGATCGGTGAGGACATCGCCAAGGAGACTTCCAAGGACTGGAAGGGCCTGCGTGTGACCGTCAAATTGACAGTCCAGAATCGTCAGGCGAAGGTTTCAGTTGTCCCATCCGCCGCCGCCTTAGTCATCAAGGCGCTCAAGGAGCCTGAGCGCGACCGGAAGAAGGTCAAGAATATCAAGCATAGCGGCAACATTTCACTCGATGACGTGATCGAGATCGCTAAAATCATGCGCCCGCGCTCCATGGCTAAGGAATTGAGCGGCACTGTGAAGGAGATTTTAGGAACATGTGTTTCAGTCGGTTGCACAGTCGACGGCAAGGACCCAAAGGATCTGCAGCAGGAGATTGATGACGGTGATGTGGAGATTCCTGAAGCCTAAGCCTGAGAGTGTAGGGTAAGGAAACAAGGACTCGATTTCAGGAGTTTTTGAACTCTAAATTTTCTTCCATACTAGTAATTATGTTGTGCTTTTTTAATCTTTGCCATTATGTTTTTGAGGATTTTAGTTTCTTCATCCAAGGATAATTTTGATTTACAATGAATGCTTGAGTAGACGATTCAAGGTATTTCTTTTGGATGAATGTGCCCTTCATCATGATCTGTCTTTGTATGTTTTAAATGATTACTGTTCAAGCGTTTCCTATTTCAATTCTCTCTTTTGTTCTCTTATTAGAACGGTTTCGTTGGTAAGTTCAATCAATTAGGGTTTGTCTGCAATGGATTACGTCCACTCTGTTGTAGATTCAAATAAACAAATCTTGCTAGTCTATCAGATGAAGTTGTGCCTGTCTGCTGCCTAAGCAGGATTGTGAGCATATACACTAGTGTTGTGAGAAGTCCGTCATTAGTGTGAATGTGAAATAAATGATTTTTTTCAACAGCATTCTAATGTTATTCACCAATTATTCCTATCTCGATACACTATCTGCCTGAGATTAAAAGGCCTTAATAAATAGCATCGAAGGATTGAATTGATAGGGCAAATGTTAGAATGTATGGTATTTCTCTTTTTGCATCTAGTGTGTGCTGAGAGTGTTTGCTGTGAATGTTGGAATCTAAGTTTTAGAGTCGATTTTTGTGCTATTAGTTATGGTTGTGTATGTCAACTAAATGAAGCCAATGTGAGGTATCCAACTTTAAATTTAGACAGTAACATCATGTGTCCCTGAACTTAAAGTTATAAAGACCTCTGTGACTTTCTAATTGAGTCGTTTGTGTTTTTGAGATGTCACTACTACTCCTGAGAACTCCCCACCAGATTTAGTAATGTGGTGGATGTCTGTTTCAGACTGTGTGCCATGCTTAGAGTGCATAACTGTAGTCCGAAATACATACATGGCCATGCATAAGGTGCCATACATACAGGTAGTATTAGCAAACCATGCATATAGACAGTGTGTATTAGCAGAGGGCATAAGAAGATGGGCGTGATAAAATATGAGTGATAAATTAGTCAAGCTAGTCACCTTCAAATGAGCTATCTGTCCATGACACGAGACTTCTCATGTCTCATTTTACCTATGAATCTACTGCCCTTTGTATTCCATTCAAGTGAAATTTCTGATTAGCAGTGTTGTTATGTGGTGAGCGGGAGGGGGGAACTGCAACTAGGGCTGTGCATTAACCGGGTCGGACCGTATTTTAGACCTGAACCGGACCGGAATGGACCGGTCCGGACCAGACCAGTATAAACCGGTCCGGGTTCGGTCCTTAGTTTCGTAAGATTCCGGGTTCCGGTCTGGTCCGGGTCAAACCCGGAAAAAACAGGTCCGGACCAGAATGGACCGGTAACCTATTTTCTCGTAAAATATATACTTGGTTTTGTATCATTAGTCATTATGTTTATGACTTATTTTTGTCTTTTATTTAGTCTATTTAGCATATCCGGAGCTTTTTATTTGGTGTCTAATTATTTCCTAAGTTGTTTTTTATTTATTTATTTATTTAATTATGTGATTTTTCTGCTTTTTATTTGTTTCTTTATTTGCAGGTGCACATGTAGTGTATACATAGTATATTTTTGGACTTAATTTAGTTTTTATTACTTTATAATAGATTTGCATTTTAATATACACTAAAGATTGTAGTTTTAATTATTGTGGGAAACTAATTGATACGATTGAATAGTTTTGATAACTATTCCAAAAATAATAAATGAGCTAGACAAACAATTATTTAGTCTATTTATCATATTCGCACATAAAATTATAATTTAGAACAACAACATCCAAGCCTTATTCTTAAAAAAATTGCAAGAATGACCAAAAGAAGTCTCCAACGTCTTCCGTAGACAAAAATGTGCGCAGATCCGTTTGGGACAAAAAAGTGCTCAAAAGAAGAACGAAATGTCTCAAATACCCCTATTTTCAATCCCCAATTCCAATCTCTTGGACCTCCCGTTTTACTCCTCAATCGGATTATGCGCCCTAGACGGCTAGACCACACAGCGGCTATGGAGGGAGACAAATATGTCCATGGCAAAACTCTGTGACGAAGACGGCGACTCTTCGATCGACGGCAGCGGTTACGGAGAGAGACAGATACGAAGAGCGGTGGCTGCGGTAACGACACCTGCGACTGGAACTCGCCCCTTCTATTCTTCTCCTTTCTTCTTTTCTTTTAACCGTTGTTAGGTTGCTCGCTTCACCATTGTTTCCTCTCGCGGCGGCGACAAGTTTCGTAGATCTAGCGAAAAACACCAACCAGAGACGAGATCTATCGAATCGGCGAGATCTATTGAATCGGCGACTTTGTCGCTAGGGCAGATTTGAGATTCCTGTCGACCTTGAGAAATGTGGAACATTGGTGGTTGGTGTAGGGCGGAAGGCACAGAATTGGTGTAGGCGTGCATGTAAAGTGGCGGCGGTTGCTGGTCAGGGGTGGTGGTGGTGAGGGGTCGCAGGCTGGGTCACTGTTGTTGGTGGTAGTAGAGGGCTTTAGGGTCTGTGGAAGGCTGTAGAGGCGGTTGGGGTGGGTGGTCACCGGAAGGCGGGGTGGTCAATGACATGATGGTTGGTCACCCTAGTGCAGTGGCGGCTCACTGGCTTTGGTGCCCAGCGGTGGCGGCAGGTGGTGGTGCCCAGCGGTGGCGGCAGGTGGTGGTGCGCAGCGGTGGCGGTAGGTGGTGGTGCCGAGCGGTGGCGGCTATGTTAACTTTCAGGATCCAGTAACTTTAAATGGTCAAACTAGTTAATTGTAACGGTTGAATTAAACATGTAATTGTAACTATCGGTCCGTGTAACGGTAATGGGTGGATTAGGTAATTGTAATTGAATGGGTCGGGTAATTGTAACTGGACGAGTCATGTAATTGTAGTTGAGCGGGGTCGGGTAATTGTAACAGTGTGAACTCGATAATCGTAATTGGATGGACGGACAATCGGACATCACTTGACATGTGGATATTGGTAACTGAACGTACGAACATTGGTCATTGGTCGGGCGTGGTTGGTCACTTAATGAATTTATTGGTCACCGATATTTTGGTCACTAATAGATTTCAGATTTCTGGTCACTGATGATTTTTGGTCACTATAGGATTTTGGTCACTAGCGGATTTTGGTCATTGATGGATTTTGGTCATTGGCGGATTTTGTAACTATGTCATTGGTAACTGTAACATTGGTCACTGCACATTTGGTCACTGTGGCGGGTTACTGTAGCAGGCCAGTGGGTTTGGGCTTAGTAAGGGTGTAACAGTTCCTTAAGTATTATTTAGTCTTATTTTTGGAACTTAAAATAAAAGTCTCTTTTTTTGTCCAAATGCTTTTAATTAGTATTATTTGAGGACAAACCCCAAAAAAAATTTGGGGCCAACTAAGAACACTCTAAGATAATATTTATTTTTTATAACCGGGTCAATTAGGGTCAAAACCGGACCGGACCGGAAAATTCAGGTCTGGACTGGTCTGGACCGGTTAGATTCAGGTCCGGTCTCCGGTCCAAAGAAAATGATGATTCCGGTTCCGGTCCTAACCGGTTCCGGGCTGGTCCGGTCCGGTTTTGGACCGGTGCACACCCCTAACTGCAACTGAAATGATTGTAGAAAGTTTTATAACCTAGAGAGACATCTGCCAACAATTATCAGTTGAAAGTCTCCAAGCTTGAACAATATCCAAACCCTTAAGACACTGCATTATGCAATCTGGAGATATTGGAACAATATTTCAATCGAAGTTTTCTTTAAATTATTTCTGTCACATATGTTGATTATGTATTTTACCTATTATGCCTTTACTATACAAAATAATCTGTTTCAAACTTTCAATTCTTTATGGAATTAAAGAAAGCACAATATTTTTTACCCCCCTTAAAACACAAATGGTGATGTTCTGTGTGGTGCAATAAGCCAATGGAGCCACTGGACAGTCTTTTCTGTATGAGTTGAAAGTAATAGCTAAAGGTAATGACGAGAGGTTAGTGATGGACTGATGGTACTATGGTAGGAGTTTGTCTATCACTCCGTATAATATACTACGGGGGAAAATAAATAATATATCCCGAACTTTGACTTGGCGTGAGCTCCCCACCCCGAACTTGTCATAGTTTAAAAAATATCCTCAATTTTATTTATTTAATATTTTTGTACCATATTTTAATAAACAAATAATATTTCTCAGAATGTAATATTTTTATTAGATTTAGTTGGCAAAAAAGATGTGTGATTCCCAAATTAATGTGTGCTTTTCGAATTGATTAAATAACTTCAAAATCTCTATTTTAAGTACAAAAAATATGTTAATTAATATTTTTTGCCAACTAAATCTAATTAACATATTATAATTTGAGAAATATTATTTGTTAATTAAAATATGGTACAAATTAAAAATTTAAATAAATAAAGTTGGGGGTATTTTTTAAACTAGGACAAGTTCGGGGCGGGGAGCTCACACTAAGGCAAAGTTCGGGGTATATTATTTATTTTCCCCTATACTACGTATAATATCGTAATATACTAGTATCAAAAACTCTTTCTTTTTTGGAGATCGGTAAATGAAGTTTATTTCCTTATCTGACTAAAGGAATTCTTATTAATGTACCCTAATAGTCACTGTATTGGGACAAATTACTGGTAAGATCTGGTTTCTTTGTATTTTTATAACTATCCAAGTCTTGTCTGAACTAGTCTGGTCTGAGACAAATTATAGTCCATGTAAAAACATCCTAAGAAGATTATAATAATGCGTCTAAACAATGTCACTACAATGTCATTTGAAGTAAAACTGACTCACTAAAATTTTAGACATAGAACGAAACCAAACCAAACAAATATTTAGGGGTTTTCACTAGGGGTGGACTCGGGTCGGGCCGCCCGGCCCGGAACCGACCTGGTACCCGGTCTTGGGGACAGTTCGGGCCAACCGGAATCGGTCTATTCCCGGCGCAGGCTCGGGCCTTGAAAATGGTGAACCGGCATGGCCGGGTCGGGCCTGGTTCGAGCCAAATTTGTTTTTTTCTTCAATTTTTTTGGTTTCTAACGAGTAGGGTTGGGTGTTTTGGGGGGGTTGGGGTGGGTGGGGGGTAATTTAGAAAAACAAAAGAAAATAAAAAAAATAACTTGAACCGGAAACCGCCGGCTACCCGAGCCGGTTCCGGTTCCCTACTTCACAAACAAAAGCCCAGTCGGGGCCAAGCCCGAACCGGAACCGACCCGGCCCGGGTCCATCCCTAGTTTTCACTTATCTTTTTTTATCATCGAACGGACATTCATTCATAAAAAGCACTCAGAAAGGGGTTGAAATAACAAAAGGACCACATGTAACCATTCGCCCGTGGACGAGACTCTGAGTTAATCACCTTTGACAAAACAATATAACTCGCTAATCCTAAATTGGGCATATTCAAAACCACGACGATTACCGCAGGCCTCTTATCCCCCAATCAAAGTACAAAAGTCTTACAACATAAAATAAATAAGCAACAAAACACAATCGAAATAAAATAAAAACAAAACACAATCGAAAGAAAAGAAAATGTTAGGGAAAACTGTCAAATAGGTCCTCAAACTTTCATAAAAAGGTCAATTAAGTCCTTCTATAGGAGGTTCTGCCCGGTCATCGCGATTTGGGGCAGTTCCCGGTGGGTTTTTTGATGAATTTTTTTAGCATCTTATTCACCAAGTCTAGTTTACTCATACCAAATTTCAGCTAAAAATTCAATCGGGAACACATTCAAATTAATTCTTGAAGATAACTGCGCATTTTTGCGTTCTCGAATTAATTTGAATGCGCTGCAGATTAAATTTTTAGCTGAAATTTGGTATGAGTAAACTAGACTTGGTGAATAAGATGCTCAAAAAATTTCATCAAAAAATTCCACCGAGAACCGCCCCAAATCGCGACGACTGGACAGAGTCTCCTATAGAAAGACTTAATTGATTTTTTTATGAAAGTTCGAGGACCTATTTGACAGTTTTCCCAAAATGTTAAGAAAACTTTTTCTCGTTCTCGTGTTAAATGAGTATAAAATGGACCAACAAACCAATGGGCAATGGCCGAGTCACCCATCAAACCAGCCTAGCCAAAATGCTTAGACTAACTGGATAAATCACTTCGCCTCATAATAGCTAACTATCTAACAATTTCCTCCCTTTCTATCGAAACCACCTTTACTGTTTGGTGAGAATTCCGATACCCATTTAAAAAATGGGATAGCGTACCTATCATTCACTTGATTGGTCCAAATAGATATATTATTTTTAATTTAGACTTAAATAATTCAACTGCAATATTCTGATTGGTCCATGTGGACAAATGTATGGTACCTTTTGGGTACCGTAAAATCTACCTTACTATTTTTATTCTAAATGTTGTAGGAAATTCGGCCGGATATACCTGCAAAAATAACGTTAGAAAATAATATAGCTCGAGACGCGTCAGACGCTGTCCTCAAGAAAGTATTTCCGACTAGTGAAAACCTTTCCCCAAGATATAACGAGCTCTTCGGCTTACGCCGGCAACAGAACAATGAGATGAATATAATATTAATCTAGCAGAGTGAAGATATTAGGAGATGTTTTAGTTCAAAAATTCGTTTCTAGTCAACTGCCTCGTCTGGCCGATCACACACACATATATATATATATACATAAAATCGTTGCTGCTCAGATTGGAACGTTAGACCAACGTTCATAGATACTAAATGATATTAACTTTAGTAACTCCCACGAATATACGTTGATGATGAGCAGATGAATTACTCCACTCCACTTGGTTGTTTCAAGATTCATTATTAGGAAGTTATTATTAATAATATAAACGTTGGAAAACGTTATGGCTCCATACATGCACTTATCAACATTTTTATTTGTTTAAAGATTCATAATGACTTAATAATTTTAATACATAAGAAAAACAATTTTAACAAAATATAGAAATATATCTTTCCAATAAAAATGATTAATAAAACATTATTCATTTGAAATACTCTCAATATTTCCAACAATCCCCCACATATTTCAAATGAATATTTTTAGATTTTGAAAATAGTTTAGAAAATTTTCTGCTGGATTAAAGGAATGAGACTTTAAGTTTGGTGTCCGTAGACTATGAACCAAACCGAGACGATTAAGTCTTAATAAACCGAGCTTTTGGTGAAACATATAGTTTCTATGAACCAACAAGCCACTTTTGGTAAATCAGGGTATTAACGGTCGTGTCTCACCCTGCACAATTTCTCGTTATTATGCCGTTGTGCGCCGTAAGGCCATACGCGTGCTTGGTTTTCATGAGTGCTCTAGAAGTTTTGTCATGCTTCATGGAGGCGGCCGCACCTCACACTCATATAGGTGACATCATCAAGTGTGTACCGCTTTTGCACACCACTCTAAAATTAAGGGCTATGATAATCATTAAGAGCTTTTAGCTCACCCTCTCAAAGAATGCGGTTTCTAGCCTATATCTCACATCATGGAAATGGACAACTTCAGTTAGGCTAGCAGAACTAAATGGGAGACTTGTTATTACCCATATGAACTTGCTTCATGGGATCTCCAATCACACAAGTTGGGTTCCCATCCCCATTCGTTTCAAGTGACACTAGTCCCATTTCCTTAGATGTTTCGGTTATTAATTTTCGTCCTAGGGCTTTTGTCAAAGGATCCGCTAAATTTCCTTGTGACCTCACAAAATTAATGGACACAATTCCATTCTTCAATAATCGTTTAATGACTTTATGTCTTAAACGAATGTGTCTATTCTTCCCATTATAACACATTTTCTTAGCAGTATCTATTGCACTTCTGCAATCACAATGAATAGACACAGATGGTATTGGTTTTGTACCAACCGGAATTTCTGCTAAGAAAGATTTCAACCACTCCGCTTCACTACAGGCTACTTCCAAAGCAATAAGCTCGGACTCCATAGTGGATCTAGAAATTATAGTTTGTTTGGTTGATTTCCACGTAATGGCACCACCTCCAAGGGTGAATATATATCCAGTGTTGGATTTTATCTCATCTGAGTCAGAGACCCAGTTAGCATCGCTGTATCCCTCTAGTACAACGGGTATCCCACTATAAAATATATCATAATTAATGGTACCTCTCAAATATCTAAGTAACCGCCTCAACGCGGTCCAACGATCCCCACTTGGATTATGAGTATATCTACTCAATCTTCCAACAGCATAAGCTATGTCGGGCCTCGTATAATTCATCAAGTGTAATAAACTTCCAATAATTTGGGAATACTCATATTGAGCCTCGGGATCACCTCTATGTTTTTTCAAATGTGTATGAGAGTCATAAGGGGTGCTCACAGGGTTGACATCGAAGTGTCCAAACCTCTTTAGAAGTTTTTCAGCATAATGCTCTTGAGATAGTATAATACCATCATCCTTCCTTATGACTTTCATACCCAAAATCACTTTTGCTTCCCCCAAATCTTTCATAACAAATTTTGAAGAAAGAAAGGATTTTGTCTCATTTATTAAATCAAGGTTGCTACTAAAAATTAACATATCATCCACATATAAGCAAATAATAATGCACACACCATTTTCACATTTAGTGTATACACACTTATCTACTTCTAGTGAGGTAAAACCATGAGAAAATAACACTTCATCAAATTTTTCATTCCATTGTTTTGGAGCTTGTTTCAAACCATATAATGATTTGATCAACTTACACACTTTGTGTTCCTGACCAATAACTACATGACCCACTGGTTGCACCATATAAATTTCTTCCTCTAGCTCACCATTTAAAAACGCAGTTTTAACATCCATTTGATGGATAAAAAGTTTGTGAATGGAAGCCAAGGCAATTAAAGTTCGTATAGATGAAATACGCGTTACCGGTGCAAATGTATCAAAATAATCAACATCTTGTTTTTGAGAAAAACCTTTCGCCACAAGCCTCGCTTTGTATTTATCAATTGAATCATCCGGATTTAATTTCTTTTTAAAAATCCATTTGCATCCGATTGGTTTGCAACCTTTCGGTAAATCAGTTAAAATCGAAGTTTTATTTTGTTTGATAGAATCAATTTCATTTTGTATGGACTCAAGCCAAAAAGGAGCTTCTTTGGAGGAAATAGCTTGTGAGTAAGTTAAAGGTTCATCATTAACAAGATATGTATAAAAATCATTTCCAAAAGATTTTTCTATCCTTGGCCTCTTACTTCTTCTCAAAAGAGAAAGTTCATCACTAAAAGAATCATTTCCTTTTAATGGCTCACTATCACTAGAGGGTTCATCGATCATTAAAGGTTTCATTTCCTTGTAATGGGTCATACTCACTATATGGTGCAACGGTCGTGTGTTCTCGTTTCAAAGGAAACACATTTTCAAAAAATTCAGCATTTTTTGTTTCAACAATTGTATCACATTCAAGCACATCACTTTGCAAGACAAGGAATCTATAAGCAGCACTAGATTCAGCATAACCAATAAACATGCAATCAGAAGTCTTAGAACCAATTTTCCTCTTCTTAGGATCAGGCAATAAGACTTTAGCTAAACACCCCCACACTTTCAAATATTTCAAATTAGGCGCATGACCTTTCCACAATTCATAAGGGGTTTTCTTATTGTGCTTATAGGGTATCCTATTTTGTAGGTGACATGCAGAAAGAATAGCCTCCCCCCAAAGATTATCAGGTGCACCAGAACTGATTAAAAGAGCATTCATCATATCTTTTAGTGTCCTATTTTTTCTTTCAGCTATTCCATTAGATTCGGGTGAATATGGCGGAGTAACCTCATGAATAATCCCTTCTTTTTCACAAAAATCATTTAATAAAATAAACTCACCCCCTCTATCCGATCTAACTCTCTTAATCTTTTTATTTAATTGATTTTCTACCTCGGATTTATACACTAAAAATTTATCAAAAGCCTCATCTGTATTTTTAAGCAAATAAACTTTAGTGTATCTAGAAAAATCATCTATAAAGGTGACATAATATTTTTTACCACCTCTAGTCATGGTATTTTTTAAATCACCTAAATCCGTGTGAATTAAACTAAGCAATTCCGATTCCCTATATATGGAGGGACAATGTTTTTTAGTTAGTTTAGATTGAACACAAACGTCACATTTTTCATGTGTCGTTTTATTTTTAAAAGAAATCAAACCACAATCATTTAGCATTTTAATATAAGAATTACTTGCATGTCCTAATCTAGCATGTCACACATCATAAGAATCAATTAAATAAACAGAAGCATTATCATGCAATATTTCAGAAATGTCAAGTATATAAAGTCCTTTCTTACAATAGCCATTTCCCACAAGAACATCATTTTTGGTCATAACGAAATTATCACAACCAAAAGAAACTTTAACCCCAACTTTTCCCAAGAGATAAACGGAAACTAAATTAGTCCGAATCTCGGGCACATGAAGCACATCATTTAGTGATAAAGTTTTCCCCGATGTGAGTTTAAGAAGAACTCTCCCTTTTCCATGCACCTTAACGGTTTTAGAGTCCGCTAGGTACACGAGCTCTTCACCATCTCCTATAATAGTATAGGAGGTAAAAGCATTTTTGTTTTTACAAACATGCTTGGTAGCTCCGGAGTCTACCACCCACTCATTCACATCATTAGTTTTACAACTTTGAGAAACAACCGCAATAAAATTATCATCACTACTAACCAAGTTTAAACTTGATTTTAGTGGGTTGTTGTTTTTCATAGTTGTCATTTTACCACTAAATAAAGGAATATTATTTTTCTTAAAAAATGGTGTTAAAGTATGGCTTATTGTAAGTAGGGAAGTAAAAAGAGTAAGCATTATACGTAGAGATATATCCAAATACCAGTCCAATTCGCACCACACATGCAAAAATAACATAGCCGCGATGAGTGAGATGACAACGCCTTGCGAGATCACACGTGCAGACATATCTGACGCCAAATACTTTCTTGAGATTGTTGTAGGAAATTCGGCCGGATATACCTGCAAAAATAACGTTAGAAAATAATATAGCTCGAGACGCGTCAGACGCTGTCCTCAAGAAAGTATTTCCGACTAGCGAAAACCTTTCCCCAAGATATAACGAGCTCTCCGGCTTACGCCGGCAACAGAACAACGAGATGAATATAATATTAATCCAGCAGAGTGAAGATATTAGGAGATGTTTTAGCTCAAAAATTTGTTTCTAGTCAACTGCCTCGTCTGGCCGATCACACACACACACACACACACACACACACACACACACACATATATATATATATATATATATATATATATATATATATATATACATAAAATCGTTGCTGCTCAGATTGGAATGTTAGACCAACGTTCATAGATACTAAATGATATTAACTTTAGTAACTCCCACATATATACGTTGATGATGAGCAGATGAATTACTCCACTCCACTTGGTTGTTTCAAGATTCATTATTAGGAAGTTATTATTAATAATATAAACGTTGGAAAACGTTATGGCTCCATACATGCACTTATCAACATTTTTATTTGTTTAAAGATTCATAATTACTTAATAATTTTAATACATAAGAAAAACAATTTTAACAAAATATAGAAATATATCTTTCCAATAAAAATGATTAATAAAACATTATTCATTTGAAATACTCTCAATATTTCCAACACTAAATGCGGAGTATAACTTAACTAATTTGTCTTACGGCATGGATGTGTAAAATGTGAAGCATAATTGATGTAAAATGAAAAAATATTGTACATATACATTTTCAAAATCACATTGTCTAGAATGAAAAACAAGTGGGGCAAATAAATTATAAAATGATGAAATGGGCTTTTATAAGGTTAAAAATGCGTATTTATGATAATTATAATAATATAAGGATGCAACATATTACAATAATATAAGGATGCAACATTGCATGCTAATGTATGATATGAGTTGTTAAGAATCATTCTTTTAACTACAATTTCTTTATCGCTTAAAATAGGGAATAAAGTTTGAAGGTTAAAATGGTAAAATAACAATTTTGCACATCTAGTGGTTAACGTAGCAGAGAGTTGATTATGTTAGCAGTTTATTTATAGCAGATTCAATTAACAGGTTTGACTAGCGGAATAAGTTAGTGAGTTGCAAAATGATACTGTATTTGGTAATTTAACTGTTTGACAGTAGCAATTAATAAGAAATGACATATATCAAAACGTTGACTTGAAATGTTGCTATTTTACAACGGTTCCGTTTCAACCATTCCGTTCAAAGACCCTCATGTTAACATATCCCAATCCAATAAAAAACCCTAAGTTATTGATGAAGTAGGTAGGGCTAGACCTGTCAATGGGTCGGGTCCGGGTCGGAACGTAGTGTTCCAGACCCGGACCCGCTAAGTAAATAAAGGACCCGGACCCGACCCGTTTACCCGGCGGGTCTAAAAATTTGGACCCGGACCCGGACCCAACGGGTCTCGGAACCGGGTCGGGTAGACCCGCCAAGAATCATATGCACAAGTGCACCAACATTATATAATTTTTTTGACACAACATTATATAATTTTTTAAAAATAGCAAAACATGTATATGAAATGTAAATCAAAGTGCACAAATTTAAGAGCAACATATATCTTCACTTTTCAAAAAAAAAACAAGGTTTATCATAGAAAATTAATACTTTTATTGAATAAAATATCGTTTGTTGTAGATGCGTACAATTCCGTACTTTGTGTCTCTTTCTCTCCCATAGAAAACTCGTATATTAGACTAGAAATTAGGTCACAAAAAGTTCTTTTGGACAAAAAGGATATTATATACTATTATATTATCACTTATACATTAGGTATGTATTAATTTGTATATATTTAATCAAAGAATTAAAACTAATCACTTTATATATATATATATATATATATTAGTTTGTATTTTTATTTGAAGTATTATAACTAATCTCTTTATATATTAGTGTGTATATATACTAATAAGAAATTTTAAACGGGTCCGGGTCCTTAACGGGTCGGAATCATATGTACCATACCCGACCCGTTTATTAAAAGTACTAACGGGTCCGGGTTCGGGTCCGGGTAAACGGAATAAAATAAGGACCCATACCCGTTAAAAACAACCGGGTCCGGGTCGGGTCCGGGTCTAGACCCGACCCATTGACAGGCCTAGGTAGGGCATGTTTGCTCCTTCCCTAAGGTAACCCTCTCGGTGTAAGCTCCTTCCCTTAGCTCAACTGAACTCCACTTCACACAGTATAACATAAAGTGCATTTATGATATGGTCATCTTCTCTACGTGACACATAAATGGATTGGAGGAGGCATGCGCTGATGATTTATCCGTAACTAACATTCATATGATTTTTATGGGTTCACCCTGACCCTGGCCTCCATCTATATTTAACTCCAACTAACCACCACCACCACCGCCACCCCTTGTACTAATTCATAATCAGTACCAAAAAATTACGGAATTGTTACAGATTGATAATTTCGTATCAAATAGTTCGTGTCAAAATATTTTTTTGTATGAATTTGACATATCCTTGTCAAATCCTCTATAAATTCGATGAACCCGGCCAAAAATCTCTGTGAACCCAATGTTTTTCTTTTTATCGTGAATTACACCTCAATTTCTGCTAGCAAGCTACTTATACTACGTATAACCCTTCTTACTCTTCTATAATCAACCAAAATGAGTAATTCTTTTTTATTCTTGCTGGCTTTTGTTTTATCAAACGCTGCCATTGTCAGAGCTCAAGATCTCCGGGCTCCCCACGGCCTGGCGTACCACATCCCCGACGCCACCGCCATCTCGCCTGAAGCGTACGCCTTTTTCAACCCCGGAGATGGGCGCCGACCCAAGACTGCTGCCTCTGCTACTGTCGCCTCTGCCGCTGCATCGGGGTACTTTCCGGCGGAGCAATCAATGCCGGTGGTAGTGCGCAATGCTGGAGATGATGGGGTGGCTGGAATACTTATCGGGTTTCTGTTTGTTGTGGTTATAGCGCTAGGGGTTTACTTGCTATTTCTGACGACGTCACGGAAGCAGAGCCGAGAAGGAAATGGCGGTCAACAAATAAGAGTTTGAAGATGCTGTCTGTTTTGAAGGTGTACGTAAAATAAGAGTTAAAATTGCCATTTGGTATCCCATATTGGTAAGGATAAGAAGTTTATAAGTTATTTATTTTATAGAGAAATTGGAAGAAGACATCTTTAAAATATGAGTATTATATTTTACGATTTGAATAAAGTAGTAACGTGTTTAAATCATATTATATCGCTGTATTTTGATGGTGTTAGATTTCATATTATAAAGAGTCAACGAATCGTGTTGCTCATGCTTTAACTGAAGTAGACGGTTCTTCCCCAGATTGTTGTTCTTTTATCGAGTAGGCTCATGATTCGATTGTAAACTTACTTCACAATGATTTGTTATATTAATAAAATTTTGATCTAGTGTAAAAAAAGGTAGACATTAAAAATGATGATATGTTCTCACACTACAACAGAAAGTGTCATTCGCGTCTAAAGTTTTTTGCGTAGACGGGAGTGGACGCTAATGAAGCCTCTTTTGTGTCGATTTGTGGATGCAAAAAAATTACTCCGTAGTAAAAAACACGGGAGTAAGAAATTAATTGCGTCAACCAGCACCTAGGGCAAGGACTAATAAAGCGGAAAAATATCAGAAGTCCTATTGCTCCGTTGAACATTCGCGTAGCTATGGCGAAAATGAGAAAATCCCGAATCCACCGGTGGGCGTAGCTCAACTGGTAGCGAGGGAGTGCCACAAGGGTTAGGTCTCGGGTTCGAATCCCGGCAACTACGATGAGGGGTTACTATGCTGAAAAATGCATAGGACCTCTGTAAGTACCGGGGACAGAGCCCCACTCTATACCGGTAAGAAGAGCTATTGAGTTTGATTTCAAAGCTTTTATTCGTATTTTTGAAGATGAAGTGCAAGTACTCTGGTTTACCAATAATTTACACATTTTATGTAACATATTGATTCTATTCGGAAGAATTGATTGGATGCTAAGATAACCATTGGAAGACATTATTGGATGCTAAGATGAACAAAGGATTTACAGTTGGCCATGAACAGATGATTAATGGCTAAGATGAACAGATTATTTTTAACACATGTTATTGATTCATCTATCACTAAGTTTTTTCTGCCTCTATCAGTGTTTTAATTGAATATTTGGTATAACAGTACAGAGCTAGTTCTTATTGTATGTATGTAGACTGAAGTATCTTCATTTCAGGATACATAATGTGCTATTAATGATGCTGCATAATTAGTTATTAATATATATGAAAAGGTGTTGGGTTCTAACTTGTCAGTTTATCATCTGTTTGTTTGTTTCATATTTGTTTGTTATCATCTGTTTTTTTCTACATTTATCTTACGTCCTGACTATAGTTATGGGCACTTTGTCTCTATCTCTCTCAAACACACATTTTTTAATCATTTGGCAAGTTATTGCAACATTAAATTCCTCGGTTGTGTTGTAATTTTTCCTGGAAATTTTTATTTATTGATTCACATAGAGTCTTTGATTTTCTGGCAGGAAACTTTTTCAGGATTCGCAGCGCATTCACTTTTGGTGCCAAAAGATTGTCAAGACTGCTAGAATGTCCAAAGGAAAATTTCATATATGAAATAAACCAGTTTTTTCTGACCAGATTGTACCATTATGGACTTATGGTCTATACTTGTGGCTGTGCTGTAAGTTTATTATACTACTCAATGAATAATACTCCACAATAATAATAGTAATATGCAGTTCATTTAACAATGTGTTGGTTTTGTTTAAGCATTTATCTCACTACTTAATTAGTTCATTTAACAATGTGTTGGTTTTGTTTAAGCATTTATCTCACTACTTAAATTATTGGTGCAGGAGCATTCTATTTCGTTGACAATATATCTTTCTGATTTTCCATTTTTGCCGAAGGGAGGTCTTTGATATTTAATTATGTTCTAACTTCCACGTGCTTTGTTAAACAATTTAATGGATATATTTTTATATTCAAATGTGTTCACATAAGTTGACTAGTCTATTACTTGTTTTTGAATGGCACCATAAAATGAAAAATTGCAGGTTGCTTTCTCAAACCAGGGGAAGAAGAACGCAGCTAGTGAACAAAGACGACAATAAAAGAGTCATTCCAGAGTCGTTGCTCCTGAATATAGCTATATTCTCAGCATCTAAAAGGTCAATTACTAACTAATGTAATCTAAGCTCTATACAAAGTTTTATCTTCTCTTTTGGAACTAATTTCTTTCTTGTTGGATCCTTGCTTTTTCCCTTAATTTGGAATTCTTGTCAATAATATGATATAGTACTCTCATATCTCTTGCTACAAAAGTAATGATATTTGGAATTTGGATTCATGTTGACACATAACCACTTACAAACTTCTTTTTAATTTGTATCTGGTATATTTATTTCCTTTAATAAAGTGATACTTTGATGAACGATGTATTGTTGATTTCACATTTGTTACCATTACTCAGTTAATGTGTTTATTTACTATTACTTGGTCAATATATTTTAAGTAGTTATTTTTTCTTTGTTTTATTTTAGAATTTCAGGAAATTAAAGGTGCTACAAGTTCATAGCAAACTGATGATAAGATGAGTGACTATAAGCAGAAATCATAGAAAGGGAGTGGGATCCTTCAAAGTTATTTAATTCATTAGGTTATTGGTTTTTGCAAAAATATTTGACAGTGATGAGTGTTCTTTATTTGAATGTATGTGTTAGTAAAATGAGAACATAGTTGATGTATTTTGCATATTTAAGGATTTGGTTGATGTATTTTGCATATTTAAGGATCTCGTGTTGATGTATTCTCCATACAATAAAATAATTTTTTTATTAAAAAATACCATCATTAGCGTCGACATGTTGACGCAAATGGTGGTTTGTATTTTCACCAAAATGGCATTTTTTGCGTTGACAAAGTTGACGCAAAAGATAAATATTATTTGCGTCGACCAATGTCGACGCAAATAATGTTTTTGCGTCGAGGTATTTGCGTCAACCTATTTGCGTCCACTTGTCGACGCAATACTTTATTTGCGTCGATTTTTGACTTTTTGCGTCGACTTTTTGTCGACGCAAAAAACAGTTTTTCTTGTAGTACTACTATTTGAGAAAATCATTTTGTACTTACTCTTGTAAGTCATTCTGATCTTTGAACAAAGTATTTATGTTTTAAAGCAACCTGTATCGCTAATTTTGTATTAATATGACTATATGAGCTATTCTTTTTGAAATGTTAAGGTTGTCCGTGAATATTATGAAGTAGCTTTTTCTATATTAGTAAATAGAAAATCTGAAATTAGGCAGTACCGTGCATAGAATAAGAGTTTAATGATTTTTAATTTGGCAGCTTGATAACCTTGGTTTGTTTTAGGGAAATTATTACAAATAGACTAGATCATGAAAATAATATCACTTTAGTCACCTTTCAATCTTTTTTTCATAAATAGACTAGTTGAAGTTTTCTTTTCAAAAATAGGTCATATGCAGAATACCGGGACGCACTCGTTGCGCTGGGAGCAACATTTATCGAACAGTTCATTTACTTTGATAAGGGATATGTACGGCCGAATGCAATTGCTCACCTGTGGCCAACTAGCCATAGGGCATGTTTGGCACAACTAGCTGAAAGATACTTTTTGTGAGCTTTTTAATAGCTGTTAGCTTTTAGTGACTGAAAAGATCTTAAAAAGAAAAGGTGGTAGCTGTTTGATAAAAAGCTGACTGGTTGATTTAGTTCGATTTGGTATACAAGCTGTTAGGATTAATTAATACTAAAAGTCACTAGCTTTTCTTAGATGCTACTCTCGGTAGCATCTCAAAAAAGATCTTTTAATTTTTGAAAAGCTCTTAAATATTGTCATGCCAAACACACAACTAGAAGTTTTTAGGAACTTTTTGAACAGTTCAAAAGCTAGAAGTCAAGGACTTATGCCCGCCAAACATAGCCATAGGCTTGCAGCTTGCTAATAAGTTACTCCGAATGTGGTGGAATTACTGTTTTTTTTTTATTTTAAAATCAAAGCTAGAAAAAAAAATGCAAAGATTTATCAAAAAGTACAAACATGACAATAATTGAAAGAAATACTAAATTATAGAAAAATAAAACTCAAAGTCAAAATAAATATATACAAATAAAAACGGAAAATTATAGAGGAACATGTTAACATTAAAAATATGTAAATTAAATTTACAAAATGAATCAGTGAAGTGTAAAAAACATGTATAAAATTTTAAAAATCAATAAATAAATATTAAAATGTAAAAGAGTTTTAACAAGTTAAAAAACATATGGAGACATTATATTAAAATCTACACAATGTTTTTGAATGTAATGTATTTTCTAAAACTACGTATTATACATATGTAAAAAATACAAACCTGCCAAAAAATAATAATAAATTAATAAAAATAAAAAGTATAACTGTAAACGTTAAAACATTGTAAACTTGAAAAGAAGTATATAAAATTATAAAAATCCCAAAACTTTCAAAATAAATAATTTAATAAAACCAAAATAAATAGTATGTAGTAAAAATTTAAGTCTAAAACAATGTCCTGAAAAAATAATTTAAGATAAAATGTAAATTTAATACAAAATAATTTAATATCCTGAAAAAAGTTTAAGAAATATAAAAAATAAAAGACTTGAGAAAATGTGACGAAGAGGCTATATATTTTATCTTTATTTTTGTTGCACATGATTTCTTTATGTTTCATTTTGTTGACATATTTGCAAATTTTGTTTCTTATTGTTTATTCACAATTCTTGTGGTCAATTTTCATAAATTCAAATTTATATGTGTGTGTGTATTGGTTGTTTACTCCAAAGTAGAAAAATAAATAGAAACCTACAAAAATAAGTAGTAACAAAAAGAAAGGCCAACAATAAATCTCGATACACTATAAACAACAAAAAGCAACACATTTCAACAGAAAGCAACACGATACAACAAAAAAAAAACATGTAAAGAAACATGTAACAGAAACAAAAAGCAACAAAAAACATATAAAAGTATTGCGATAAATATACAATTTAATCTGGTTTTTCACATTACTATAACTGCATCCATAATAACAACAATGGTTTGCAATAATAGCAAAAGGTTTAAAGATAATTTGGCAGGGATGAATATGTGCACTAAACATTAGCTTAAAGTGAAGAGAAAAAGAATTGAGGGCTGCCACCCTCCCAACTGGAAAAGGGTATTTCTTTTTATTTTGGATGTGAAAAATGACAAACACCAATTGGTTCTGGAGTATACAAATGCTAAAAAGGAAAGTAAGCATAGTTAATTAGGAGAACAATTATCTTCCAAAACTAGTAATCATCAATAGCAAGTCACTTCTATGCATCCTACTTAGATTTTTGCTAGTAGATTATCCCCTAAGCAACGGGAATCCCCACACTATAGGAGCAACGGCAATTCCTCCAATTGTCGACACTCTTATACAGACTTTGAAAGCATCATGAATTCCTTATTGAGCACCAGTGATAGTGTCAATCATGACAATATGGAGAGGAAGCCCACATGTACAGAGACCTAGTGCCCCATCTTCTTTACAACATCACCAACAGTGGTCTCTTTGCATTGTTGAGAAATGAGACAAGATTATCAACGGGATGGATGACTGGCACACAAAACACCAGATTTACCTGCCACTTTGACTACAGACTCCATATATATGGCTTTGCAGACTCGTTTGATATTAAAAGGCGCATGTTTTTCTCTAAGACTGCAATGCTCATCCATCAGATTCAGGCATGTAAACTAGAAACTGATGCAATTATGTCTGTTAATGTAAATTATGGCGGCAAAGAGGTCATAAGCAATTAAGCATTACTTAACATCTCTACAGTCTCTCACTAATGTCTCAGAACCAGAGGAGGTCATTACTAATTAGCTAACTAAAAGCATAATTAAATCTGTTAACTATTTTGGAAGGAAAAGGGAAAGTTCACTATTCTGCAAATAAGCATTATAAGAAAAAGTTGGCTACCAAATATAATATGAACCCCAAAATTGGTTACCAAATACTAAAACAATGTTAATGACTGATAATGAAGGCATTTCCCATTCTTAAGCAACAAGAAATTCATCCAGCAATACGCCTCCAAGTTAATTATTAAATCAAATTATTATCTAAAAGTGCAGATTGCAATTAAATAGTTTAGCAACTGTAAGAAACCTGCACAAAGTAAAAAAGAAATAGAAAGCTAGGGAGCATACATAACTTGAAACTTCAATTTTGTTTTGCCATGATTTTAGATTATGTTTTTCATGTAATGTCCTAGAAAGTAGTTATCACTACCTAATAAAAGAAAAATCAGGAAGCAATTGTAATGTTCGAGATAAATAACAACCACATGCACCAAATAATAAAAATGTTTAAAGTATAGCAAGGTAAAAAGAGCTGCATAAATTAAATACTCATACGAAAACAGATCTTGAATATCAAGGTGTTCATATTTTAAGTATAGAAAGGTAAACAAGCTGCATAGGTTTAATTCATACCAAAATAGGTCCTGAGGCTGCTTTCACTACACGTGATCCTGCATAAGCACTGCAAATTCCGCATAAGCAGTGTTTATAAATTATGTATAAGAGGATTCTGAGGATGGTTTTACTACACCAGTGTTTAGCACTGCAAATCCAATAGGTTGTTCTTATATGTTAGCTACCAAAACTAGAAATTACAGGAGTTTAATTTTTGAATGATCATTGTTAAAAAAAAAAGATAGAAGGGGTGGAGGAACAACTTCAGAAGCATTGCTGAAGGGTCGATGGAGAAATCCGTCGATCGATTAAACGGTCAGCTGAAGGATGGATGGATTCTGATACCTTAGAGATGAGGGACCAGTCAGACAATGACATATTGATACTTTCTGGTGACTTTGCAGGACAATATAGGAGATTTGAAATCGAACGAAGAGGATTAGATGTGTGCTTGATTACGCCGGTGAAGCTACTTCCGTTGGTGGCCGAAGGGAGAGAGTGTAGCAGCACCGTAGAGACATCGACGATTGAGAGACGCGGAGTAACACATCTCCCTCCTCCATCTCCGGCTTGAAATCACCGAATCCAACTTTCTGTTTTAGTGGAATTTAGGGATTTGAGTTAGAGTTTAGGTATGGATGATTTTTGAAATAGAAGGTTTGATAAGTGAAAAGAGAAAAGTTTAAGAATGAAAAGAATATGGGAAACTATCAAATAAGTTTTCGTACTATACTGAAAAAGTCAATCAAGTCCTCCAACTTCTAAAAGATGTTCAAATTGACTATTTACCCGGTAGACAACCGGTTAACAAGTTACTCAGTCCATGTGGCAATCTACGTGAGTAAACTTACTTTTTTTCATTTCCTTTCTTTATTCAATTTAATTATTCTTCTCTCTTCTCACCCAACTGCATCTTCTTCGTTCTGCATTAGCTAGCAAGTAGCAACCGGCCATGGGGACCACCACATCTCTATCCAAGAATAGGTAACCTACAGTTTTACCAAAGACTTCTTGTTCATCCTCAACCCTACATCGGCGGCGGAGTGGTGAGATTTGGTGCTCCGGTGGGCGACTGGGCAAGCATTGACTGGGTTAGCACACCAATAGACAACCATGGTGGAAATGTTTCCCAAATTGAAAGCATTTGGAGATCCTCATTAGGCATCCAATTCACGCATTCATTTTAATGTTGATATTCTGAGCAGACCAGTATACATCCAATAAATAAGAATTTGAAGATTGAATATTTCTCTATAACAAATCGAAAAATCAGGTTACTAATCTCCATCAAAAGGTAGAATAATGTTCTCATTCATGAAGAACACTTCAAATCCTTACTACCGAAGGTGATAGAAAGAGGATATGGGTGAGTCTTGAACTCTCTGGTCACACTTTTCAACGGCTTCATCATCACCACCTTCGCCAAGAAGAAGATGAACAGTCCAAGAAGCATATGGTAACATATGAACGGTCCAGAATTAACAGCACTAGATCTATGTTTGATACGGTCAATTGACCATAAAAGCAAAAAAAGAACTTATGACATGTCAGCCACATCAGCAATTACCGGCATTAATAAGTATCCAACCGGTTAAAAACTTAGTTTGAGTGTTTTCTAATAATTTCAGGACTTAATTGAGCGATTATTTAGTACGGGGACTTGATTGACTTTTTTTATATAGTACGAGGACTTATTTGATAGTTTTCCCAAAAGAAAATAACTAGGTGACATAAATGAAATTCATCAGCCAAAAGTGGCTTTAACGGGATATTTCCACTTTGTTTTATTGCATATGTATTAGTTCTACTTACCAAGAGAATAACTTATACACAGTTGGACTTCACAAACATTAAGAAAAAACATTTACTGAACGGTAAATTTTACATTGTTTTGACAATGTTAGCACTATTTTGATATAGATTTGTTTACCAAATAAGAAAATAAGGAAGTTGACTTTCATTTTGAAACATCCAAAAAGAGAAAATGTGTCAAAGAAATTGAAATGGAGGGAGTACTTAAACAAAATATCTAACTTTCACCTATATAGTTGCCTAGTTGGAACTGAAGTTTACCCATCACTATTCATTTTCTAAATGGTAAATTATACGGTTAAGTTCTATTTACTCTCACGGGGCCACGGGTGCTCAAGGTACCATACCTTTTTTTTAAGTGGACTAATTAGAATATTGTAGTTAAATTATTCAAATAAAATTTAATGATGAAATAATGGTTTGGACCAATCAAAAGCATGTTCGGTATAATATCCCATTTTTTAGACTAGTACCATAGCACTCACCTTTTTAAATATGAGAGATTTTTTAGAGACTTTTCTATCCAGTACACCTTTCCGCAAAAAATATACCGCAAAAGATGGGCAACGTCAAATTTAATTTTTGATCAAATAAGTGTAGTTTATGGTGGAAAAACCCTTAATGCAAATAAATTTATTACTTACAAAATCAATTGTAATTTGCAAGTGAGTACATAAAATGATAAAATTACAGAATTAAAGAACTAAATCTACAATTTGCAAGTGGGTCCGATGCTAACATAGAACTAAATCTATGTTTTATCTTTTAAAATAGATTGAACCATTCCAATTGACCATAATAAGTGCTATTAATTCCACTTTCTCTTTGAGCATCTGTTCATAAGATTGATTAGGAAATAGTTGTTTATATAGATATCAATTGAGCTATATATTATTTCTCAGCCCTGGAAATTGTGGAAAAGTTCATGAATTGAAACTATTTTGTTGATAATGAAGTATTATGGGGACGATTTAAAAAAAATACGTAGTTGTATACTATCCTATGTTCTATAATTCTTGCAACATTTGACTTTCACGGTTACCATAATTAACGCTGTAGTCACGGATTTAGTCACGGACCGCAGTGTAAAAAATTCGTGACTAACTCTGTTAGTCACGGATTTTGTTCGTGACTAAATCCGTGATTGTTTGGGCGTGACTAAATTTAGTCACGCCAAATTGTCCGTGACTAAATGTAGTCACGGATTAGTCACGGACCAGATCCGTGACTAAAATGTCACCTGAATAGATGCTCCTGCACTTTAGTCACGGCTGAGATCCATGATTACTTTTTTTATTATTTTTTTCATTAGTCACGGACGTGTCCGTGACTATAATTTTTTTTTTAAATTCGCCCATTTTAGTCATGGCAATTTCCGTGACTACGTTTTTAAATTTCAAAAACCCGCGGTTCGCATTTTCAAATTTTTCAAATTTCATATTAGTCACGGTCATGAATCCGTGACTAATTGTTTTTTTTTTTAAAAAAATTAATTTTAAATTAATAAAAAGAAATCCGGACTAAAAAACTGAGTCACGGCTCAGATCCGTGACTAAGTTTTTTGGTTTTTTTTTAAAAAAGTTTTTCCTTTTTTTTTTTATAAAAAAACGTTTTTTTTAAATATAATTTTTTAAAATTTCTTTGAAATGTAATTTTTAAGAAAAAATTACATTTAAAAAAACAATTACAACATTAAATAAAAGACAGAATGCATGCACACAGACAACAAACTTAATAAAAATTATTATGGAATGATAAAAGTAATATGAAATGTTAAACTAATAAATGTATTATTATTACATGTCCGGTCGTCGGACTCCATTATGATAAAAACTAGTATTTTCATGATCATATGCATCATTATTATCATCAACAAGAAAATCTGCGGGGTCCACACGGTCTTCGGACTGCTCGGGGTCTTCGGGTCGGGTTCCTCCTCGGCTGGGTCCTCCTCGGGGTCCATGGCTTGCTCCACGACTGCCTCCTCCGGATGACTGGTATGGATTCAAAAAATCATACGAGATAGATCCGAATGTTGGCCCCATCGTAGGCATGCCACCATACCCGGAGTTAGAATGAAAACCCATATTGCCCATGTGCGGAACTTGAGGAGTCTGCTCAGGGTGAAATATGTACAGGCGAGGAAGAGTCTGATGCAGAGGCTGGAATCCGGCACGCATGATCCGTTCCATCGCCTCCAACTGGGCTCTTGTTTCTTCCTCCTTTCTCCGTTGCTCCTCCAATGCCCGTTGTTGCTCCTCTAGTTCACGCTGCATTTGGGCAATACGTGGATCCTCTCCCCGCCTTGATCGAGAAGATGAAGCGCCAGTGTTACGGTCTAACAAAATCCGTTGCCCCTCAGCCCCCATGCAGGGAACCCGACCCTTGTACACCCCAGTAGCTTCAACGATCGCATCATCTTCCGCATCGGAATCGAGCTCATCTTCCTGGGTCAAGCCTCGCTCCGCACGCCGCCTCTCGACAGTTTCATTATACTTCGTCTGCATTTAAAAAATATATTGAAATGTTTACCTACTTAGGTTTGGAATGTTACTAAATAACAAAAATGATGTTAATTACTTCGAGTTCGGTGATGCGGGGTGGCATTTTGGCTTCCGACTCATCGTCGTGCTTCGTCCTGCAGTGCTTGATGACCTTCATAATACTAACCCGCTTCTTCTCGGGCCCGCCTAATTGGTTCGAAAAAGGCTTAAATTCATAAATAAATGTACAAAATGAAAGATTGTAATGATGGTAGGTTTTTTTTAATAAGACTTACAAGAGTTTCTCTATGTCCACTCTGAGATTTGCGACCCCCGTGCCACTGCGTCTCCAATGCCTTATCGGACATCCGGTTTTTCTTACCGGATTCACTTCTGGCCAAGAATTTCGAATCCGAAGACCAGTGGCGACAAAGGTTGGCCCACACTTCATCCAAAACCCATCTAGGCTGCACCGCACGCTCACGGGCACGCCTAAAAGTGGGCCGAAGCCAGGTCGAAATCCTGGCATTATAGGCTCTAAGAATGTCGGGACCGTGCGCTTGAGTCCATCGAAAGCGACCCTTTATTGAAAATACTGGATTACTTAATAATTTATTAATATTAGGCTAATACAATTATGCAGGGAACATTCATTTATCTTTACCTTGAACAGATTCCACCATAGTTCGCGGACTTTTGGGTCAACATCCATGTAGCAGGCCCAATTCCCAAGAAAGTGTTCTCCAATTATGTTTTTTATGGCTTTGAAAACTGCTTTGTCGCTTCAAAAAATTAATAGTATTTATTTATATAAGATTTGGTTAGATTATTTGACATTATATAAAATTATTTGACATAAGGTTTGTTCATAGCTACTTACTTAGCAACGTCATGAGGTGTCACCCAAACCGCATTTTTTAAACTGCTTATATCCAGTTTTTAAAAAACTGTTTTATACTTTTTTAAATAATTATAAAACCAGTGTTTTATCCAATTTTTTACATTTTATACTTATAAAAACTGTTTATAAAAAATAGTATACTTTTTTATGTTTAACATAAAAATTCGGGAATATTTTTTAAATAATTGGGAAAACAGTATACTTTTTTATGTTTATTTTAAAATTTGTAAAATTATAATTAAACATGTTAAGTTTGTGAAAGCTTAACATGAGGGGGCAATTTTTTTAAATATTTCGGGTTAAAGCATGAAAAGCATAAACATTTTTTTAAAAACAGTTTATTAAGTAGTTTAATCATGCATATGAACATATATTAAACATATAATAATCTAAATCATTTAAACATAATTATCATGCATACAAAACATATAAATCATGCATATTAAACATATAAAACGAAATTATCATGCAAAACTACAAATCATGCATATAATAAATCATACATACAACTTTTGAACATTACAAAATGATATGAAACTAAAAAACATGTATTTTATCATGCATTTGAGTATAGTATCATGCATTTTTGGAATTTTAATCAAATATTAGAAAATAAGATGAAAAGAACACATAACCTTGACTGAGAAAAGAAGGGGCGGCGACGGAAGGAGGCGGACGACGGAGGACGACTGGTTGTGGATGACGGCAGAAAGCTACCACGCGGCGGTGGACTTCTGCGGTGGCGCTGGTCTCAGGCGGCGGTGGTGGCGGCGGTGGTGTTGGAACAGAAGGAGGAAGTTTTGGAAGAGGGGGAGTATAGGCAGCCGCGGTATAGAGAGAGGAGAGGAGGATCTGGAAAAAAAACATAAGTGTGCCTTATATATAAATCGTAGTCACGGTCATAGTCATGGTCAGGTCCATGACTAAACCCTTCGTAATTAACGAAGTCAGGCCACGGAAGGCGAGGCGGTCAGAGCCGCCGCTGACCTGAATAGTCACGGTCAAATCCGTGACTATTACCGTGACTAATTCAAAATTTTGAATTAGTCACGGTCATAGTGACGGACTAGACCGTGACTATATGGGTCAGCGGCGACTCTGACCGTCAGGCCTGCCGCGGCCTGACTTCGGCATTTACGAAGGGTTTAGTCACGGACCTGACCGTGACTACGACCGTGATTTGTTAATTTATAAATAGATGTCCTGCGGCCCAAGCATTTTGTGCAAAAAGTGACTAATACAGAACCAATTGATTGAGATATGATGCGTAGAAGAATGCGCCGTCTTAAACTATGTACACAGCTTATGGAACCAAAAAGTGTTGAAGCATGACAAAAAATCATGATAAATCAATAATGTCAGTTAGTTGATTGTGATAAAAAAATGTGTGTTTTGTACTTATCTTTTAAATTTAATAAATAAATTCGTGTAAGTTGTTTATTAAAATGTCAAATTATTATAATATTCAGATTATGAAAAGTAAATTAGTTTTATTTATGAATTTCTGTTTTTTTTTTAATTTTGTATTTTCGAAGTATTTAAATTAGTTTTCAATTTTCGAATTTATAATATGGAATATTGTGGAAACAGTTAAATTTGTAGTGTGGAGTATTAAATAAACTGCTTTCAATTTATTTGGTATAGAATGAATAAGGAGTAATTATTTCACAAATAATAATGATGAAGGAAAAAATCAAATATTCTTGGAGTAATTATTTCACAAAATTGAAATTACAACAGCACAATTAGCTGCTATCAGAATCGTCATTTTCTACATATACAATATCTTCTTCTGTATCTGAACTGTCTATCATTCACCTTTTTGCTGATATTGAGCGTTTTGATGTGCTTCATACATTTCAACAATTTCGCGCTCAGATGGAATGGTTAGGTCCGGAAGGTGTGTTTCTGGCATGACTTCAACACGTCCGCCATTTGGATCACTTAATTGGATGTTATAGTTGACCGTCTCAACAATAGGCGGAGGTTGGACAAATTGTTGCTGAAAAGCATCTAGATCAACGTCCTTGTGTTGAGTTTGTGATATAATTTTGTTCGGACGGACAGTACATGCACACACCCAAGGATTCTGTGTCCGCCTTGTCGAAGGATATCCTGCATAATAAATCTGCGCTGCTTGTTGGGCGAGTATGAAAGGCTCATTTTTCTCATACACACGAGAGTGGTTGACGTCAATCATATTATACTTCGAATTTTTTCTCACACCACGTGTGGGATCGACCCATTTGCAGCGGATCAGAACGCATGTCAATTTTTGCGCACCACAAGGCATTTGCAGTTCCAGAATCTCGTGCAGGACACCAAAAAAAAATTGGTTTCCGAGTATCATAACCGATGGTCGGGACACATAACCCGCTGTTCGTTGTTGGTCTACCCTGCCCGTAATTGGCTGTGTGATATGTGTAACCGTTTATCACATATGACCGCCACACTTTGGCACTGGCACTTGGGCCCCATGCTAATGAATTAACAAAGGGTCGACAATCCCACGACTATTGATCTGTAAATATAAACATGATAATAACATTAGGTAAATATTGAAAAATCTTACTTAATAATGTATATAATTAATGTGTGTGTATATGTACCTGATGCTTGTACCACGGTATGAAATTAGAGTCCACCATTATGTATATATACCTGATGCTTTATCATTCTCAGGAAAGGCTGATAAAGAAGCTCTGAATTCACTGTGATGTCAAAAATAAAAATATTATAAATTAACTAAAAATTTAATTTATAAGTATTACAATTATAACTACAAATTTAACTTACTGATGAAACGGTAAGATTTCTGGACAATTCATGAGGATATAAGTATGCGCAATTTGTAATTCCCCACTCAGGATGTATCGTTGTGTCGCAGCACCTTTACCTCTGCCTGGGTAATTGAAGATGGAAACTACATTTTCATATAAATCCTCGCCAATGTCATCGTTCCGGGCAGGTCTCTTCCTTCTGGTGATGACGTCACGCTCGAATTAAAAAGACGAGAACGTTGAGATTTCTTGTTGAAGATACGCTTGACAAATTGAAGCCTCAACGTGTGCTTTGTTGGTCACTTTCTTTTTCAACTCTCCTAGAAATCTGCAATGTAAAATAAAAGTGGTACACAGATTACAGTTTTTATGAAATAAATATTCATTTTTTAAATGAAATTGTGACTAACCTTTCAAATCTGTACATCAGGAGGGAGATTGTAAGGAGTTAACATGACCGGCCAACATGAATAGTTCTTCCAAAACCTTCCAAAAGGAGTAAATCCGTCTGAGCACAATCCCAGCCGCACATTTCGTGGCTCCATTGCAAACTGAGGATGACAACGGTCAAAGTGTCTCCAGGCTTCACAGTCCGAAGGGTGAGCCATCATACCCTCATTGGTTTCGTGCTCAACATGCCATGTCATGTGTTTCGCAGTAGCAGTCGAAGCGTACATCCTGTGCAGTCGAGGAGCTATTGGGAGGTAATACAGTTTAGACAATGCTGACCTATGTCGTGGTTTCTTTTTACTTTGAGGAACATGTTTGTATATGTCTCCACCACAGAACTTGCAGAACTCAAGTGCCTCATCCCCCTTCCAGAACAACATACATCCTTCCGGGCACGCATCAATTTCAACACAAGGTAGCCCCAACTTAGATATTAATTGCTTCATGTGGTAATATGAATCGGGAAGGGTATGATCACGCGGTAGCATCCCTCCTACTGACTGCAAGACTCTAGTCTTGCAAGTTTCAGGGAGACTGTATTCGGCTTTTATGTTCATAAACTCTATAACGGCGGATAGCTGAGAGTATCCCTCACAATCAGCATACAGAGGATGGTCGACAGCTTTTAGAACATCCTTGATCGGGCTAAACTTGCAAGTGTACAAGTGCCGATATAGTAATAAATTCCAGTAAAATACCAGGTCGAATCTACAGGGAAACGTTGTTTAATTTAGTCCGAGAGTAGATGACTTTAAATAAATAAATGAGTAAAGTGTAGGGATTTTGAGTTGTGTGTTGTTGTGAAAACAACAACTTGGTTCTTCTTTTTAATTTTCAGAGATATAACTTAAATTAATTTGATTAAAGTGATTGATAACAACAACTAAGGCTTCGGGAGTCACTTAAATGCTTTAATAGGGTTGAATATTAGTTCTTTACCAATAATTATGAATACGATGTCACTAATATATTCTCAACTCCGGTTAAGGCAGAGAGAGCGTGGTTTTCGTTACGTGTAAGTCCCGTTACGGCTTACATTCATCTACCGAAAACCCCGTTGAATATCAAGACATCACACCCGTATCATATAATACCGGATATATTTCTATTCTCGGTAATATATATGTTTATCCTTTAATGTTCATAGTTTAGACCTCAACATTAATTGCAAGCATAAACTAAGTTTAACATACTTCTATGTTGTACACCATAGTCATAAACAATCAAAATGTAAAGGATAAATCACAATTTATTGGTTTAGAACTTTTATCAAACACCTAGTGGGCATAGAAGTTCATCCCTAGCCTTAGCTAAGAACTTAGCCTCTAATGCTCATATTAATTACAAAAGCGTAACTAAGAACAATGAAATACAATAGCATACAAGAAATAATACCTAGAACCAATTGTAGAGGAGAGAAATGGCTTCTTCTCCAACACTTCAAGAAAATGCGAAAAGGAAATATAAAAACTGAAATTTAATCTTCAAGAATGGAATGATGATCTTGTTTGATGAATTGGGGGCTTTATATAGGCTAAAGATTGGCATCTTTTAGTCTATTCGATCCCAACAATCAAGCATGGAAGAAATATTTGATCAGATCATAAGGAAAGTGGGTTTTTCCCATCAAGATCTTGCTGCACGTCTCCATGTTTTGTGCAGAATCGGGATTAACCGGCGAAGTGGGTTTTACTTCGCAGCTGGAATCCTGTTGAAAAAATGGTATAACCGGCGCCGGTTATAGGGGTGGACCGGCGCCGGTTGACTCTCGGCGAACCATAGTAAGGGTCAATTAAATGAAACCGGTGCCGGTTTTAAAGCATAACCGGTGCCGGTTTCCCCCTGCACTGCAATACTTCATTTTTCGCTCCGTTTTACGCCCGTAGTTGACCCCGAAGTGTCGGTTCTCGGTCCCTTTTGATTGTTGACTCCCGTTTCTTCATCTTTGACGTATTTGTGCGGTTTTTACTCAAAATGGGATTTATACCTGCTTTGTCTTTGAATATTTGTACAGATAATCATAATTACCTATATAAAATATAGGTAACTATTGTGCTTATCAATCCTGAAATCTCTCAGCCAAACCTTCATCCACATAAGGTTGATAAAATGTCGGATTTTCATCCGCATCCGGTTGATACGAGGTTGAGGCTTCAGGGGGGTCGTTAGATGGTTGTGGGGGGTTGAACTGAGACATCGGTACACCGTATGCGTCATATACCATTTGTTGGTCCCACCTCATTTCAGTACGGTCTCCCCACCCACTCATCTCTGGAGGGACGTAACGAGACGAACCTACTGTTTGTGGTATAACAGATGGATCCAAAGGTTCGCCGTGAGAAGTCCAATTATAATAATTGGGAACAAAACCGTCCGCATACAAATCCCACCCAACTTCTTGTGGGTCTTTAAATTTGAGATTTTTACACTTTGAACATGGACATCTTATTTTATCACCACTCATATAAGTCGGGTGTTCAAGTGCGAATTCAATAAATTCCCCGACTCCTTCGAGAAAATTTGATTCCATTCCGTACTATACCGCATGTTTATCATACATCCAACTTCTATTTTGTTTATACATTATGCTTGAATATTATAATAAAAAAAATTATACAGGTTAAAAACTTTTAATTATAAACATTACCAACATATGTAGCCTATTACTAATATATTCAATTTCACTATAGTTCACGGGCAATTGAATATTATTAATTACAATAATGTTCAATTAATATAATTAATTAAGTACAACTAATACGTTAATATAATGTCATTAATCATTTCAATTATTAACTAATAACCAATATTACGATTTCAACACTAAATACACTAAATTATTACGTTAATGGCATTAATTCATAAACATTAACAATAATTTTTTATGTATAGGAACATTAATATATTATATTTCACTAAAATTCGCTAAAATTAACTAACGTCCAATTAATATTATTAAACTACAAACAATACGTCAATGGCATTTAATCCACAATACTAAAATTATCAACATCTTATGAATAATACACATTTAACAATTCACTAAATTAAATAATATGACAAAATCCAATAATTAACTAATTTACGTCATTTTAACTAAATACAAATTAATTAACATTATGCTTAAATTACACCTACGTTTAACTAATTTTAACTAATCTATTCCGTTAATTAATTAACAACCTTTTCCTAATTTTTGAATTAACTAATATTTAAATTTGACTAATATTTTAAAAAATTTAACTAATTTAGCTAATTAATTTAAGTTAATGCGTCACTACGACTAAACCTACGTTTAACTAACTAATTTTCACTAAATTAAATAAAGTTCACATAATTCACAATATTAATTTATCACACTTATTAAGTAATGTCTCAATAATTAACCCTAAATTAAATCATTATAAATCCTAAATTAGGAATTAACAATAATTGCTAATAACCAAATCCTATAATTATATTTAAGCATATAAAAACTCATTTGAATTAAATAATATTTACATTTAACTAATATCATCTATAATTTAACTAATTTACGTAATTTGAATTAAATACAACTTAATTCATTATGTTTGAATTACACCTATGTTTAACTAATTTTTACTAATTTATTTCGTTAATGAATTAACAACATTTTTTTAACAACATACATTTAACTATGTTTGAATTACACCTACGTTTAACTAATGTTAACTAATTTATTTCGTTAATTAATTAAAACCATTTTTTAAATGCATTTAATTTACATTTAACTAATATTAACAAAAATTTAACTAATTTAGCAAATTAATTTAACTTAATGCGTCACTACGATTAAACCTACGTTTAACTAACCAAATTTCACTAAATTAAATGAAATTTACATAATTAATAATCTCTCTAGCTAATTTAACTTGTTATTAGAGTTAATATGAACCAAATAATTTACACAAAAAACGTAATTTAAATTACATACCTTATCTGCATAAACAGGGAAAATGATAGAAGATGGGTAGATTACATCCTTCAATGTGTTGTTTGTTTTTCTAAACAGTTTGTGTGTTTATGTGGATGAACCAGTGGCTGCATATATGGAAAAACTAGTCACGGGTGTGTCCGTGACTACGTTCATCCGTACAAATTACCAGTTCGAGTTAACTTTTGGGCGTTGGAAAATTTATTTTTGGGCCTAGTCACAGAATTAGTCACGGGTAGATCCGTGACTAATTTGAAATTCAAAAAAAAATCCCGCCGGAGGCAAACGTGGGTTGGCCGGAATATGGTAGTCACGGATATAACCATGACTACTCGTAGTCACGGAGGTAGGGTCTGTTTGCAAGTCATTAAAAAAAGTGGTTTTAACTTTTTTTAAAGAAAAAAAGCACTTATTTTACCAAACAATACCAACTTTTACTTTCTTGGTTTCCGTGTAGAATCTACTTTTTACTTTTTCTATTACACAAAAAGCACTTATTTTACCAAACACTACAAACTTTTACTACTAATCACTTTTTCCCCAAAAGTGCTTTTATTTAAGCAGAAGTGGTTGCAAACAAAGCCATAGTCACGGTCATATCCGTGACTATTTTTTTTTGGAAGTCCGTGACTATTTCGTGACTACGCCCGTGACAAACTAGTCACGGACCAAATCCGTGACTATTGTCCGTGACTACACGCATGTTTTTTTGTAGTGCCAATGCACAACTTTGACTGTAATTATATTTAATTATGTATTAGTAAACGTTATAAGAAGTTGATATTTTGGAAATTCACATTGATAAAAGTTTAATAACATTTTATACATAATAATTTGATTATGTATATTAGTAGAAAATCATGGTCAAAGTAAGATCTGTGAATAGTGTAAAAATCACAATGTTGCAAGAATTATAGAACGGTAATTCTATAATAGAAGAAGAAGGAGGAGGAGGAGGAGGAGGAGGAGGAGGAGGGGGGAGGAGGAGGAGGGGGGGAGGAGGAGGAGGAGGAGGAGGAGAAGAAGAAGATTTTTTACATAAGAACAATAAGGTGTAATATGTAGACCATAAGCGACACAAAGGAATATACCGAAGGTTTTTATTCTTGTCGAGAAATATTCCGGAACAATAAAAAGTTGAAATATTTTTGAACTATTATAAAAGTATAAAATTATTAATTTTTTCATAAATATATTAGTTAAAATAATTAGTCAAAGTGTACCACCTTTGACCGGAAAAGTCAAGATTGGCTAACTAAATTGGGACGGAGGTAGTAGATAGTAGCATTTTACCAAAGTATGATCATATGTTTGCTTGTCCTTAAATAGGACTAAATATTACGTTTTTACCCCTAATATAATTACTTAATATAATTCATTTCCCATATTTCCTTTGCGTAACCAAAGTCATTTTGTTGGCGGAGAACTCCCGTGACGAAGGGGGACAGGCGAATCGGTAGTGGCATCTAGGTGAAAATTCTTACAATCGACAGTGGCAGTCCGGATTTAAAAGTCTATGGACTTTTCAAAAGTCTATAAACTTATCTATGGATTTAAAAATCAATAGAATTCATTAATAAAAAAGTCTATGGATTTAAAAGTCCGTAGACTTTTTTAGAAGCCCATGGTTCAAAAAAGTCCACCACAATCCATATTCAATACACCCCATAGTAAAGAAACAAATTAACAAATACAACTGAAAATGCAATCAATCAATCATTTAATGTGTTAAAAAAAAGACAAAAAAACACGTTGATTTTGGTGGTTTGCCTTCCGGTTTAAAAAAAAAAGACAAAAAAGCAGACGCTTTTTTCTTTTAATTACCATTTCATGATACCATTTTGTATTATTTTCTGAAAGAGATACCATTTTTTATTTAAATAGATTTGGGAAAAGAAAAATAAACTCTTCTACTATTTTCATTCCATTACTTAAGACAATGCATTAAAAAGTAGGAAAAATTCACATGAATAATCCCAACTATTAGGGGTCTTCCGTTATTAATCCTAAATATGCATAATTCTAAAATAATATGAAGTATAACAAGACTCTTCTTAGAATGAACTGATGACCTGCATTTAGGGCTGAGCAAAACCCGAACTGACCCGCAAAACCCGAAATTTTTTCCGGATAATATCCGAACCGAAATGGATATTCGACCTGAAAACCCCGAAACCGAAAATCCGATTAGTATTGGGCCTAGATCGGGTGGCGGGTAGGGTTTGTAAAATCCCAACCCGACCCGCCCGAATATCCGAAATATATTAGTGTGTACTTTGAATATGTTAAATTAATATGTGTGTTCAATTATTTGTGTAATTATTTGTGCAATTTGTGTTAAATTATTTTTGTAATTTGAATGTGTAGTGCACTAGTGTGTACAATTTTTGTCAAAGTGACATTCCAACACTTTAATTATCCAATTATAATGTGTTTTAATATAACCGAAATATTCGAAATATATTAAATTATGTCGTGTGTACTTTGAATATGTTAAATTAATACTTGTGTTCAATTATTTGTGTAATTATTTATGCAATTTGTATTAAATTATTTGCGTAATTTGATTGTTTAGTGCACTAGTTTGTAGAATTTTTGTCAAAAGGGCATTCAAACACTTTAATTATCCAATTATAATTTTTTTTTAATATAACCGAAATATCCGAAACCCGATCCGATATCCGATAATATTCGACTTACAAATATCCGAAAAAACCCGATTTGAAATATCAAAAGGGTCAGGCCTAGTATTTAACTTAAAAAACCCGAACGGGTTTAGAGTACGTAGACCCGACCCGCCCGAACCCGACCCGTGCTCAGCCCTGCCTGCATTGACCCATTTATCAGGTAACTCGGACTCGTGGCTTATTGTTATTGGTTTTCATTTTTTCTCTTTTTTTTCCCTTTTTCCTTTTTGTTTCAATGTTTCTTTCACCTTCCTTTTCTTTTCCTGTCGGCGACCGAGTGTTCCAGTGAATCAGGTTAGTAGAGTCGGCGTCAACCTGCCCTTGTTCCAGCGTCGACGCGTTGCCACCCAGGTCAGATAAGAAACCGTCGGTCGTCTGTCCCAGGCATCGCCGGTGCGCTTCCATCTTATCAGTTCTTGATCACCATCCATCTGTCCATTTTAGTTGTTTAACATCAGTCTCAAGTGTTCCCATCTATTCATCGCCACCACGCGCCTGTTGATATCAACTTGATTGGTCTCCATTTTTGGCCTTCCATCATTCAACTTTGGTCATCGAATGTGATGAATAGTGTCAAATTAGATTTTGGATTGACCTAATCAAATCTTTGGTCTACATCTATTTACACTTTACATTTTATATTCTTTAAATATTCACTTTACCTTTTCATTCAGTTTTATGATTTTTTATATTTTTATTTTATTTTTTTAAATTATATATCTACTCTTACATTTATGTTAATTTTATAATATTATTAAATTATTTTTTGAAAATTATATATATTTTTATAACATCTATCGATAGTTTTAATTAATTTAAAAAAAATAATCGGCTATAGCAAATCAAAATGATTTGATTACATTTAAAAAGTAAACATACATATATGATGCTTTTCTCAGTTAAGGTTGTAAGTGATGTCTTGGAAATATTAGAAGAGTCTATTTGACCATTTTCTCAATAGTTTTTGTGCGTAGAAAGTCAAGTCTCTTACACTTTTTAAACTTTTTTCTTAAGAATGGAATGGCATGGGAAAAGGAAACAGCATCGAGACAAATCAAAATTTAAAAATTTAAAAATAAAAGTAGTTGATACGAAAATAATGGAGTAAATAGACTTTTCACTCAAATAAAGAAAGTGATAAATACAACATTAATGGGCCAGGGCCATTGATGAATTGAACCAAATCCACCCACGAGCCCACGAGCACCTCTTGTTTTAAGCGCAACTTCTCACTTTTCTTCGCGCTTCGATCTCCCCCCGTCTCTTTCTCCATCACGCCCTTTCCCTTCCATTCTATATCCCCGCTAATACTCTCTTCACTGGTTTACTACAGTTTTCCCTTCAATTCCTGGTTTACTCTCCTTTTTCTACAACAATTTTCGTTTTCAAGTCATGAATATATCTAATTCGTTCAGTTTGGTTTTGATTTTTCGCAGAATTGCAGTAAATAGGAAGGCGAAGAAGCAGTTGGAATTTGGAACCGGATCGAACTTTCATTCTGAAATGGAGACGTCCCGGAAAATCTGCGCGGTTTTTCTATTTACTCTACTTGCTCTGTACCAGTCTCTCGCCGAAGATGCTCCGGCGATTGCTCCAGTACCGGAAACCGCCGCCAACGATTCCTCCTTTTCCACTCCTCCATCTGGTTCTGTATCTCCTCCGGCTCCTCCTCCATCAGATCTCGAATCTCCGTCTCCGTCACCGTCACATTTGAATGCGAAATCGTCCTCACCGTCATCGTCAGTGTCTCCTGATCCGAATTCACAAGACGCAGCGGACAGTCACAGACATGACCTGGATATGAGTATGCATGAGGAGAAATCCAGCGGCAGGGGAAGGAAGGTGGGCATAGCTTTCGGTGTCATCTCCGGCGTCTGCGTCGTCGGATTTGGAACCGTGGTTTATAAGAAACGTCGGGAGAATATCCGGCGATCTCAGTATTGAAGAGACGGCCGCGGTTCGTTTCGCTAATGCGCGTAAATATCGGGACAAGGTAACCGTGCTCCTATAATAAGAAATTGATTATACATAAATCTTCCGTATGGATAGTTTTGGTAGGATACCCGATTTGGATATGATTGGTTCGACGCTTTTCTGGTTTGTTAGAATTTGTGACATTATTATATGGAGAATCATTGTTACTATTATTACTATTACTACTATACAAGTATTATTATATACTACGTACGTGGTACTTATATAATGATAATATTGGGTGCATCAGAATTTCATTTTTTTCACACGAGAGATGATAGGGACTCGGCAGAATTTATAACCATACACCCTTAGTTAAGGTTATTTCGATAATAATTATGTACTCCCTCTCCTTCTGTTCCAATTTGTGTTGCAAAATTTTCTATTCTGGTTGTCCCAAAATGATTTTGCATTACCTATTTTAGCTATGTAAATAAGAACAAAGTGACAAATTTACCCTTTTACTTTTTTCATCAACTTAAAGACATCTACTTTTAAGATGATGGACAAAAGTGTAAAAAGTATGCATCATTATTGTCACTCCTTAATCATTGTGCCGGTCAAAGTTTGCAATTCAATTTCGACCGGAGGGAGTATTAAAACCTTCATTTGCAAGTGGAAGGACAAGATTTATTTGGTTTTAGTTTGTTTTGCTTTTATTTAGTTAGATTTTTTTGATAATTTCATGGCATTAACAGGAATTTAAGAAATAAGAATACAAAATTATAGACAATGAGATCAAGAATCATGTATCTGCGTATATCTTATTAGGGGAATCTGGTGTAAACAGAACGTGTGTATAATCTATTATCACCAATATTCATACAAAGTAGTAGTTTAATTTTCTTTGTATTTAAGTCTAGATTACCTAAATCGGTTGAAATTGTGGTGTTATGTACGAGTATCACGGAATAAAATTACAACGAGCGTATTGCATAGAGTAATTTTAAATTTAAATACTTGAAATATACGAACTATGATACGGCCTACGGAGTACAAAGTTGTAGTTACTAGTTTTAATCCTATATACATTATCCGTCATAGGCCCTCGAACTTACACAAAAAGGTCAAATAAGTTCTTATATAGGAGGTTTTGTCTGGTCGTCGCCATTTGTGGCGGTTTCTGGTGGAATTTTTTGATGAATATTTTTTGAGCATCTTATTCATCAAGTCTAGTTTACTCATTCCAAATTTAAGCTAAAACTTCAATCGGGAAGACATTCAAAATAATTATTGAAGATAATTGCGCAGTAAAAAGTCACAGTACGGTTAACCGACTCTTAAGAACAAATGATTCATGGTAATGGTTACGGTTTTAAAATAATGTTAATCTTGTTAACCAATTACTGAAATTTCAAATAAAATATACTACGATCTACGGAATTGAACTCCTCTCCAGTGTAGGGGTGGACCGGTTCCGGGCCCGGTTCGGGCCTTGAACCGGCCGGGCCTCGGTTCAAGGTAGGGGAGGCCCGGAACCGGCCCGGGTAACCCCGGGTCCAGTTCGGGCCGGGCCCGGGTAACCCCGGGTCCAGTTCGGGCCGGGCCCGGTTCGGTTCTATATAATTTTTTTTTGGGGTTTTCCTAATCAACCCCCTGTCCTCCCTCTCAACCCCAAACCACCCCAAACCACCTCAAATGGCCCAAAATACCCAATCCAACCCAAAAACTTAAAAAAAATTCAAAATAAAAAATTAAATCCGGCCCGGACCGGGCCCGAACCGGCCGGGCCGGTTCACCAAAATGAAGGCCCGAGCCCGGAACCGGTAGCCACCGGGCCGGGTCGACCCGAACCGCCCATGGGCCGGGCCGCCGGGTCAGGCCGGTTCAAACAGTGACCGGGCCGGGCCGGTTCCGGTTCGGGCCGCCCGGCCCGAGTCCATCCCTACTCCAGTGACTGGAAATTTCCAGTTGGAGAGAGAGGGAGATAGATGAGAAGGTGGGTGGGGTAGGGAAAAAAAAGGTGGGGTGAGCCCAAATATTCGTAGTTTGTTGGAAAATTATCACAAATAGACAAAAAAGTAAAAATAATATCACTTTTGTTACCTTTCTAAATTTCTTTCAAAAATAGACTCTCAGAAAATCTTCTTTTTACAAATAGTCTATCAGCTACATAAATCGGTTCGTGGAAAGCTGGAACCACTACCACTAAGTACCAACTTCAAGAAATGCTCGTAAGGTTCCAACTCTATGATAGAAAATAATATAAAAATTTTATTATAACTGGAAATAGAAAACTCAATTCTATAAAAATTATTTTATACAACTTTTTAAGAAATACTCAATTCTTGTTTGCAAATAGAAAATAATATAAAAATTAGTAAATATAAAAAAATGAAAATAACTGGAAATTTTTGAAGAGAAAACGAAAATACTTAAACTAAGAAAAACAAAAATGAATTCCAAAGAATTCGGAGTTGAAAACTTAAAAAATTAAATTAAAAACTCAGAAAAGGGATAAGAGTGTTAAGAATTAAATTAGATTTTTTTAAAAAAAATTAGAAATGAAAATACTAAAAAATAATTTTCTTTAAGTTAGAAAATATACGACAATTCGTTTTTCTGTAATGTAACTATTTTAAAACGTATACTCCAAATTTAAATGTATAAAATCAAACAATCAAAGTATAAAAGTCAAATTTATATATAGTTAATAAAAGGGGATATGTGTGTGTGTAAGAAAAAGAACTTTTTTTAAAAACTGAAAAGTATAAATAATATTTTAAAAAATCTAAAATCTTAAAATTAAAAAAAATACTACTCCATCCCATAATGGTTGTCCACTTTCAATTTGGCACAATTATTAATAAAGTGGTTGAAAAGTAAAAGTTGTGGTTGAGATTTGAGTATAATAAAGTGAATTGATAAGAACCACATATTTCATCCAAAAAAGGAAACAAGACATTCATTTTGGAACAACCCAAAAAGGAAAGTAGGACAACCAAAATGGGACGGAGGGAGTATAGTTTATTTTTGAAAGTATGAAAAGTATATAAAATACTCTGTAATATAAGTTATTTTTGAAAGTATGAAAAATATGATAACAATTAAGCTGTTTAGAAGGGCTAACATTTGTAAAATATAAATTACAAAAATTATAAAATATCTAAATAAATACATAGATTTAAAGAAAAATAAAAAATGTAGTATAAAACATTTAAACACAAAAATAAAAACTTAAAAACACTAAAAACTGTAAATTGATTTTGAAAAATGTACAATATATTCCCAAAAATAAAAGTGTGAAACAATTAAAGTATATAAAATGTAGAAAGTTTTAATGAATTAAAAGTTGTAAGAAAATTAAAAAATACAGAGTATGAATTTTTGAATTGATATTTTAGTTACAGAAATTAATTATTATAATTAGGGCATATTATTGTTAGTTTTTATAGGATGTTGTTTCATTATGTTTCATTTTGTTTTTTTGAAAATTATGTTTCACTTTGTTGAAAACTATGCAACTTTTGGTTTTTATTGTTTATTCATGTTTCATGTGGATTTTCTTAAAATATAATATTATGGTAGATATGTGGTTTTTATTTCAATGCAATAAAAATGAATATAAACCTAATTAAACAACAAAAATGAAAAAATGTACATTAAAAAAATAAATATACAAGGGTCAACAAAAAAGAAACACAATAAAACAAAAAACAACATGATACAACAAAAAGCAACAAAAAAAGTGCAACAAAGAGCAACAAAAAAATCATATTGAAGTATCACAATTTTGAATATGAATTCCCACATTCAAGATGAGAATTATCCTTAAAATATAACAATATTAAATAATGTACCAATAAATTGGATTTTCAGTATATATACATTTACATAGGGGTGAACAAAATTAAAAATTCAAAAATTAAAACCGACCCAATGAGGGCTTCCTAGTTCCTTTCCAGTAGAGTAATTATGCCATATTTCAGTTTGTGCTTCTTCACAAATTCAACTTTGGCAGCTCTTTCTTTAATTGTGTGATGGAATCAATTTGAAGAGTTTTCATGCCTAATCAACAGTCAAACAACAAAAAGAAACACATTACAATAGAAAGCAACATGCAAAAGAAACAAAAAGCAACAAAGAACATATAAAAATAATGCTACAACTATACAATTCAATGTCTTTCACATTCATAAATGCATCAAAACTAATAACATTTTTTGGCAAAAGTCAGGAGAACAATCCTCTTCCAGAACTAGTGAGCATAAAAACTCTTAGCAACGATAAATTTATTACAATGCATAATAATGCTCATAAAAAAAGAACTACCCTCTCTATTATTACACTCATGACTCATGAGAAACCAACCATCAGTAGCAAGTCACTTTTATTCATCTCATCTAGATTTTTGCAAGTAGATTATCTCCTAAGCAATGGAAATCCCTATTTCGAAAAATTGTACCTGCCAGCAAAGCACACTCCAAGTTGAAAAGTCTTGCTACACTAGTTTTTGGGTGTCGGGATTGCATGCTTGTACAGCTCAACAATAGTCTCAAAGTATAAACCATGATCATGTTTAGTCCTTTTGCAAGTGACATTTTTACAGAAAATCGAAGTTCATCCTCTGCAAATTTCTACTCCGTATTACGGAGTAGTTTCCATATTTTGCAAGGTTTTCTCTATGGATTTCCTAATACACAGTTGAACATTTTTATCTTCATATTAAAAAATACACAAACTGCAGAGCACAAATTACCTAAAGCCAAAATTTTCTTCCCCAAACAATTATAAGAGAAATAAAAGTTTATACAACGATCTAAAGAAAAGTCAAAGATGGATCCAAACACACTTTTAGCTACAACATAAAATCAAACATTAGAACTTCAAAGACATACCAAAACACCTTGTGCTTGCTATACTCCAGTCCGTGGTAGATAAGTACAGACTTGGAGGATTAGGGAGGCAAACACCGATTGAAATTGGGACTAGCTAAAAGAGTAAGATTGCCAGCGCCTCTGCCTCTACTCTGGTCTTCCTATTGCAGGTAAGTTTTTTAGTATACATGATCAATTATTCTTTCAAAGGAAGTAATCATGGAATCAACATACGTAGTAGATGGCATGTATGCTATGTGTGTAACACTCCGATTTTTACGAGCTAGATATATTAATCATCATTATTTATTTTAGTCAGCTAAATAAGTTATTTGTGTGAATAATGTGATATACTATTTAACGTGTTTTGTTTTTGGCAGATAACATGGACCGGTAAGCTCATATTAATAATTTTAATCGAAGAAATAAATACTTTTAGCGTTAATTTTTTTTAGGAGAAAATCATATACCCAGATCAGTTAATTGGGTCAAATAAGTATTCTTATTATTATTTAAAAGCCCTTTAGGAGTATACGTGTATAGGTTTATATATATATTAAGCCCTAAGATTTTCCGCATACGTCGATATTTCTTCCCGTAGCAGCAGTCCTCTTTTCTCTTCCTCTCAAATTACTCCTCCGAAAATTCAATTCAATCAAGAGCTTCTACTCGAGTTACAGATCACCATCGTTCTGGGTAAGCTTCTCAATCCTCTATATGTTCTATTTTTTCTACTGTGAGGACACCATTTAGATTTTGTAATCCTTTCAGTTTTGGGGTTAATCGTTTTACCTTATAGTGTAAAAAATTCAAAGTTTCCTTGCTGCTATTTCTGGTTTTCACCTACTTAAAGAGATCGCTAGCAATATACTTTGAAATTCTTTTAGGTCGAACAAGTTTCTGCTGCTGCAGTTGGGTAGGTTTCAAATAAGTTTTTCTTGACTGATTTCATAATAGAAGGTTATTCTTATAAGGAGTTTCTGTATTGATTGCTTAAGTTGAATTGAGGAGTTTGTAAGACGTATTTATTTAGTTCTTAGATTGACGATTCTCTTTTAGTGAATGGGCAGTGGCTATTTTTTTGTCCTGCGTACAATTTATCCCAAGAGCAGCCTTTTACTTAAGGTTAAATTAATTATGTTGCTATCGTATTAAAAACCCAGGCTGCTTGTGCGTATTAATAATTTTGAGGGCAGGTTGTACGGCTTTGGGGTTTAACAATGAATAATCTGGATTTACATTTGCTGCATATAGATTTCAAAATCTACGAACTCTTCTTATTAATCCAAGTTACTCTTCATAAGTATTGCAGCAGCATTTTTCATATTCAGAGAGAGTTGACTTCTTTTCTAGTATTTATTGTGAAGGGGTTTTTAGAATATGGCTTTTAAAATTCTCAATGTTTGTGAACTGGTGCATTATGGTCTTCAAAGATATAAGAATTTGTTTCTATGATTTCCTAGATCACGTTTAGTTGTGCGTGGGAAGGGATTGAGTTCATAAGATTTTAGTTAATTGATGTAAACAAAGATTCAACTAACTCCAACTACAATGTTAATTTTAAATAAAGATTTCAAGTACGAGCTTACCGGGAGACGTTATCAAGGTGCCACACTTATTTGAGTAATTTGAGTTCAGCTTCTTCAGGTAAGTTCACTACCACCTGTACATGTTTGTTCAACCAAATAAAAGAAAGAAGTCTGGTTAATTTTTAATAGATGATTTTAGTCTATATGCTATTATGTGAACCTGGTGAATTATTTGTTGAGTTATTTTATTTGCTGTATTAAGTTATGTTTATTATCTGGCATAGTCAAGATTTTGTCAGTACTTTTATTTTCAGATTTCATGTTGTTTTTAGTCAAACGTCACCGTAAAAAGAACTAATATTTAAAGTGAAAGATTAAGTGATATGTACTCGGGAACAAGTTCCCACAGAGTTATCAGTTATCAGTTTCAGAGAGTCCGATATGTTTAGTGGGTCGCTCCCCTGAGCTGTCGGATTGGCGCCTTTGAGTACATATCACGGGCCCACAGTTAAAATTAGCCACAAAGAGTTTTACAGAAAGTTTATGAGATCTCTTTCAGAAAGTTTTACAGAAAGTTTAATGAGATCTCTTTCAGAAAGTCTTACAGAAAGTTGTTTTTGAGATCTCTTTCAGAAAGTTTTACAGAGATGTTTCGAGAAAGAAATTTTGAGATCTCTCCAGCAGTTTTGAGAAATTATTCTAGAAAATATTTTCCTTTTGAGATCTCCCTCAGAAGGTATTTGAGAAGTTATGTGATAGTTATTTGTTCAGTGCATGCTTATAGCCTAAATTTATCTATTGATAAATTGGCATAGACTTCTAGATATTTTTGTGGATCCATAGTGACTTACTAAGCGTAAAGCTTATCAGTGTTCTTTCTTCGCATGTACAGATACTAAAGCCAAGGCCAAGGCCTAGGAAGATGATGAGGGAGTGGAACGTGTGCCAAGATGAGTTAACGGGAACGACCTTGGCGGCTTCTAGCTAGTTATTGTTTCGTTTCAATATTTCAGTATTATGATAAAGGGGTTATTATTCAGTTATTTTATTTGAGGATTTGATGTTTGAATAAATTCCTGGATCCAGGTGGTTATCACATTTGTTGGTGATAACTATATTTTATTGAGTTTTTATCAAGAGTTATATTTTAATTATATTTGAGATTTTATCAGGGTTATTTTCTTAAATAGACGGCCGTTAATTGCAGTTATTTTTAAAAGTAGTAAGTTAGTGTAACGATTCCTTTAACCCTGAGAGGGGCGTTACAATGTGTACTGAAACTATTTCACCAAACAAATGATGTTCCAAAATCATCTTAACAGGAAATTGTTGAATGAGCTTAAAACTCTATTGATACTAACATTATAAATTATTTTTAAAAACATCTGAATAAGATCTCTGCGAAATCAAAATCTATCAAATCAAATTTATAATCAAGCAATACAACCATAAAACTCACTGGATCTGTTGACGTTTGGCCCCGAATTTGCCATAGAGAGGATGTCGATGCTGGTGTGCTTCTTAATGAAGTTTTCGTCTACAAACTTTGCCACTGTGGATCGACTCACCTCCGGTCTCATTTCCCCTAGTGAAATTGTCGCCCTGGCACCAGTGGCGTATCCAGAAAATTTGGCGAGTGGGGGCAAACTTGACTACAATTTAGTCTCATATTTCACAAATAACAAATCACATTATTAATATTGTTTGATTAAATTTAGTTTATAATATCTATTTACATGTATGAATAAAAAGAAGATTAATTTATATTACGGGTGTGTAAAGATGTAATTGCAGATAAAATGTCATAAATTTACCTAAATATAAGTTAAATAGTCTTAAACATAACAAAATTTAGTGAATTTTTTAGCCTTTCATTATTTTAATATTAAAGAAAACACTTCTAATCCTATTTTAGATTTTTTTTTCTACATTTAACTCTTAATTTGGGCAATTTCTTGTAAAAAGTTGGACATATATATAGGGGTTGGGTTGAGGTTGAGTGGGGGCAGCTGCCCCCGCTGCCCCCATAGTGGATACGCCACTGCCTGGCACATGGAATTGAGGATCATGCCGTGGAACGTGGAGCCCTTCAAGTGCAGCAGTTTGCCAGACTGCCCGATTCCTTTCTCTCCTGTGCAGAGGGCATGTAAATTCTCGGCCATCCTTGGAGTCTCGCTGAAGAGTTCCATCATGACACGGCCGGCTGGTTGACTTCCTATCGATTTTGATGCGATGAAGGAACTCCCTGCATGTAAATTCTCGGGCATGTAAATTTTGTTCAATTGAAAGTGATGGTTGATGCGATGAAGGAACTCCTGCATCTCTCGGATATAAGCGGTGGTGGAGGGGGCAGTGAGAACATGTCTAAAAGTGAAATTAAAAAACCTAATTGAAAACAGGAAAGTTTAAAAGTGAAAGGAGAAAATAGATGAGACATAAATGATATGTGAGGCATAAAAGTGGTCTATTCGGGTAATTTCCACTAGTTTGTTGCTATACAAAGTCCATTTGTAATGCTCATCCTATTGAACTAAGCGTTGCATATCACATTTTGGTAGTAGTTTGTACGTTGTACTCTGCTTTTTTTTAATAGAGTTTATTTGAGTAAAGAGCGGAGATACAAACGGTGTAGGACATCAACCAAAGCCTACCACCAGAAAATCAAACAACATAGGGGAAACCGATGGCATCAAATTTAAGGATCCTCATGAAATGGGAAGATTGCAAGTCATTCCCGAGGCTAATATATCTAGCAACCACATTGGTATTTTCAGGGATTACATTAATTATAGTGTAATCTTGAAGCAAGATCTTCCTAATTCTTGTAATCGTATAGATGTTATCCCAGTGATCTTTGCAATGTTGTTGAATGGCCTTTTTGACATCCTTATTCTCGAGGTCCAAGTTGTGGATTCTAAGAGATCTCAACCTGCAAGCATTAACAACTATGAGGATTGTTTCAAAAAAACTAGTGAAGGAAGAAGTGTCAAAGTAGTTGCCGTGAAAGTGAAAGACTAAATCGCCGTAATGATTACGAACAACAATCCCACTTTTAAAGTTCAAATCAGATTGAGCAACAGAAATATTGATAGAAACTTTATCATAAGGGGGAGGCGTCCATCTATAAACTTTGGGTTTAGCCTTCTTGTTACCGTTAAGGTGATTTTGCCATCTGTGAAAATCATAGAGTGATGATCCCGGATAGGGTAAAAGTCTAGAGGGGGGGTGAATAGACTTTTAAATCTTTTTCAATTTTACAAAGTTTTCCTTCTAGAAAAGTTGATCTATGTTGGTCCCGTTTAATATGGCAATCAGTCTAGAGGGGGGGGGGGGTGAATAGACTGATTAGTTTTTCTAATTTTCTCTAAGTCCAAAGTGACTTATCAGAGAATGTCTGATTCTGGTGACAGAGATAGGCTGGTTCTGATATCAGAACTGGCCTTGGCAGCGGATTCTGATCTGTCTGGGTAGCCTCAGAAATACTAAGGCAAATGCCTTTCTGATAACTCTGAAAGCAAGATCTGCTGAACACAGATTTTAAGTCTTAGAGTTAACAGTTAATATCCTAAGTGCAGGAAAATAAATTGCAGTAAAGTAAATGACACCGGATATTTTTATAGTGGTTCAAGGAACAACACGTTCCTCTAGTCCACTGTTCCACTAGCTTTGAAGTAGATCGGTTACAAAGCTAATTCCTAGCACTTAAGAAGCACTCCTCGTCTTCTTCAAGTCTAGATGTCACCCGGGATGCAATCCTGCTTCCTGATGACTGGTCCTTTCACTCAGCTTCCCGGAAGTATCACCACTTCACTACTGCAGTTACTTGGACGCCCTTCTTTGCAGAAGATGTTCTGAAAACAGAGTTTTCTCCAACTTGCTTCGTTACAAGAGATGTGTAGTTGAAGTTCTTGAAGTGTTGAAGAAACAGGATGAACTTTGCTGTGTGTTGGGATTTGAGGTTATGGATATTAGAATCTTCCCAACGTAAGCTTGTCTTGTTGAAGATTGTAGGATTTGAATCTCAAGAGAGCTTGAATGATGATGAGCGAAAGTTGTAGCAAAGTTGTTTTCCTGTTCTTCGGTGAGTAGCTTATATACTGGGGTTGTCTGCCCGTTGGAGGAGGAGACAACTGCATTAAATGCGCGTACAGTTGACTTGACCGCCGTTTTGGAAGGTTTTTATTTTTATAATATATCTTCCCGGATTCCTTGGTCAATCATTTGCAATCAATCCTTCAGCGTATCAGGCTCATTTAATGTGCATTAAATGCTTTCCTTTCATGCACAGTCTTCTAGCCGTTGGATGTTTTTACCCGTTGAATTCATAGCTGTTGGATGTTGCTTGAAATCTTCTAAGTGTTCGTCGGGCTCTGATCAGGCTCTTCTGAAGTATTGAGTTCTGATGACTTTCTGATGAGTTGAGTTCTAATGGATTTCTGATCTCTGACTGAACTCTAACTCTGACTCTGATAGGTCCGCTGATGAGTACCTCTGATCTGTAACTCTTATCAGTTATCAGATGTCCAACTTTATCAGCAACTCTCATGGTGCAACCCTGATGGACTTCTGGTAAGAGAACTCTGATGGGGCAGTTCTCACAGAGCAAGTCTGGTCGAGCAGTTCTGATGCACTTCTGATTTGATCCAAAACAAAGCAACTCTGATCGTCGACTACACTAATACTTACAATTGAAAATTCTAATACATAAAATCTAATTGGGGTACTTTAAAAATTCTAATCTAATTATCCTAGCATCATCAAAATCTAATTACATTTATTCCTTACAATTTCCCCCTTTTTGATGATGCCAAAACCCTTAAACTATTTCCAGAGAAGTGCCTTTCACCATAAAGAAAATAAATTAAACATAAACTTTCATTTAAAATCTTGGTGGGCACTTGGCATAGGAAGATAGTAAGAGTAAGATACAATCAATCAGATAAACAAAGGTAAGAAATAACACAATTGATATCAGAGCAAGAAACAATCAGAGTGCAAGGTAGAAATATTTTGAAATTGCCATGCAAAATAGAGGCAAGCTGGTTATCTTATTAAGGAAGAGTATTTAAAGCAACAATAGGATAGAGTTTAGAAATCTTCCTCTTCTAGTTGAGCTTCCTTTGCATCAATTTCTTTTAGATCAGCATTTACCTTTGCTCTGATGGAGGCCAAGTTCCTTGGGTTCTGACATTCTGACCAGGCAGGTGCAAGCTGACAATCTAGATAGTTTCTGATGGCTTCAGACAGGTCCTTGCCAGGGAGCACTTTCATTCGCCACCAGTCTTCTGCTTCTTGCATTGACCCACCATGGTTAATTATTATTAGCCCATCTCTATCCAGAATGAGATTCTCTTGTTGAGTAGGAGTCATATGCTTCTTCATCTCTCTGAATTGAGCAGCATCAGGTTTAGCCAAATCACTGTTGAGCCATTGAGCCAAAGTGAAGGTGGAGGCTGTCTTCTTCCCTTTCTTGGATTTAGGAGGAGTTGGTCTCTGAATACCAGCAGCAATCCTCTTTTGTTTTGCCCTTTCAAAATATTCTGCAGGATCAACAGCTCTGGTGCTAGTCCCTTCTGCAGCTCTGATGGCTTTAGCAGGTTCTCTGATTTCTTCCCCCTTTTTGGCATCAACAAGATCACCAAGCAGGAGTCCAATCTTGGAGAATTCAGTAGCATTGCTTTCTTTTATAGCTTCAAGGGTCCCAGGTAGAGTCTGGGTCACAGAGGCCAGCCCTTCTATCAGCTCCTTTTGCTTGCCCACAGCCGATTGAATATCCTTGGTAGTAGCTTCGAGGAGAGTCAGCTTGTGATCTCTGTCCTTTCCACTGTTTATCAGTCTGATGTAGTGAGGCTTGTAGAGCTGGGGTGTTCTGATGTTGTGGAGAGGGAGGGGGTGACGGTGACCGAGTTCTGATGGGGGTCATCTGGTGGCAGGGTGAAAGTTGTTTAGGTGTGGGTGTTTTCTGAGATTTGTGTGAGGGGGATTTCTGATGAGATGGAGAAGATGTTTTCTTGGGTGTGGGAGTTGGAATTTGCTGAGGTTGAGAAGGAGATGGGGGTGGAGTAGTGGTTGGTGTGATTGGTTTGGGTGAAGGAGATTTGGGAGGTGATGGTAGGGGGACAGGAGAGTTAGGAATTACCTCAATCTCCTGGTTCTGAGCTTTCCTCCAATCAGCAATCAGATTGGCAAGGATGAGATTTGCATCAGATGGTCCTCCAGCTGGTTGTTGAGGTGTCAAAGAGTCCCTCATGGTCTTCTCCACCAGCCAAGCTTCAAAAAGTGGTACCTCTTGCTCAGTGAGAGGTGGAACAGTTGATGCAGCATGTTCTATTGCAGTTGGAGTAGTCAAATGACCTTTGCCTTTGCAGTTCCTTTTCTTCTCAGCTAAGACAGACTCCAGAAAGGTAATATCAGTGCACTTGATCACATCATCAGTGCCAGTCCAGTTGAATACTTCCTTTTCCTCAGAAGAGTAGTAACCAAATTGTTGCAAAATGTTGGAGAGTGGTCCCAATCTCCACTTCCTCCATTCTAGCACTCTGGTGAACTGTTTGTTCAGAGCAGTAAGGATGTCGTCTTGAACTTCATCCTCTGGTGTTGGAAGTACTGGAGAGATAGAGATATGCAAGTCTTGCTCTGAGGAGGGTTGGGCTTCTGATGCAGGTTCCCCCTGGGCATCAGCCTTCTCTGGTGCTGGTTCTTGTGCAGCAGCCAACTCTGGTGCAGGTTCCCCCTGAGGCTCTGATTCTTTGGGGGGAGAGATAGTTTTCTTCTTCTTTTTCTGCACTCTAATAGAAGATTTTGAGCTATCAGAGTCACTCTGAATGATAGCTTTTCTTCTCCTCTTCTGTCTTAGCTTTTTTACAGGAGCTTCAGCTGAGGCTTCCTTCTCTGAAGCATCCTCCTCTGATGCTTCCTCCTTTGTTACCTCTTCCTCTGGCTTTGAGTGAGACTTCCTTTTCTTAGGCTTTTCTTCCTTTTTGACCTTGAGTTGGGTAGCAGCAGCCACAGGTTTGATAACCTGCTTCTCCCTGTTTTGTTCAAGCTTGTTGGCTTTCTTGAGCTCAGCAGCTATGGCCACATTCAACTTGGGAGAGAGGGTGAGAAAGATGGTTTTCGTGTGGTCCACTTCTGTGGCTTCTCTTAATGCTATCTTGGCATTGGAGATTAGCCTGGAGATCAGAAGTCCATGTCCCATCTTGGTGGAGAAAAGGCCAGTTTTCTTATCCTTTTTCCCAATGGATTCAGAAAGGGACTGAAACAATACCTTTCCCCAGTTGATGTTCATCCCCCTGTGAACAGCATATAGGGCCTTGGAGTTGGCGTTGTTCATCTGATCAGTTGAGCCTGTTTTGCACCACAGACATCGGTGCATTATGCTCATCAACCTTTCAAAGTCCTTCTTCAGGACATTCTTCTTCATGTAGAGAGTCTCTACCCCGGTTGCATCTTTCCGGCAGTAGGTGGCCACAAAGTTTTGGACAGTGATGTCCACATCATCAAGTTCGATGAAGCTTGAGTTTTCCTCTTCCTGAGGGTCAAGCTTGATGTCAAAGAACTCGTTTAGTGCGTTGGCGTCAATCTTGAGGTCCTTGCCCTGAACCTGAGAGAAAATGGTGTTGTTGCTGATATGGGCGTTGAGGTAGAACTCTGCTACATCAACGTTGCTGAATTGCTCATAGGGATGAGCCACGATCTTGCTCAGCTGGGAGTCATTCATTCCCTCGATCACTTCGGTCATGATTTTTTGATTTGCAGCCAGCAGTGGTAGCGAGGACATGTCTACCTTCATTCCTGTGACAATGTTTGTCACCAGTGACTTAGCTTCAGCCTCTGAGAGATCAGAAATGTTGATGAACTTCATTTTTAGGTTCTTGGAAAGATTTGAGAGGTTTGAAGGTTGAAGATTTGGAGAAATAAAGCTTGAAGTCGAAGAGTAAACTTGCAGTAGCGATTTAGGTTTTCAGAAGGGGTAAATATGAATTTGGGTTAGTGGACGTTTGATATAATTTGTGGTTTCGAGGTCGCATTAAATGGATTGTGGGCGGAAAGCCGTTTTCCAAAAGTGGTAATAACTACCGGGGGTAAAATGGTAACTTCCGGTTTATTGAACAGTCTCGCTCGAAATATAGAAAAATTTTCTAAGTCCACAGCCACTCTGATAAGTATTGCCCCTTGTATCAGAGATAGAGATGTTCTGATACGAGGACCTCTGATGGATCCACGTCTGGTGCTTCTGCAACTCTGATTCAAGCTTCTGATGGATAAGAGCTTAGGTATCAGAGATGGGGTGTTCTGGTGAATCCACATCTGATACTTCTGCAACTCTGATTCATGAATCTCTGGGAAGATCATCCATCATTCCCAGTTCTTCTCTCAACTTGTTAAACCTTGCCTCTGAGAGAGGTTTGGTTAGAATATCTGCAAGTTGATCTTCAGTTGGAACATGCTTAATTGAGATGTGCTTCTTCTCCACATGATCTCTGATGAAGTGATGTCTGATCTCAATATGCTTGGTTCTTGAATGCAGCACAGGATTCTGAGTAATGGCAATGGCACTTGTGTTATCACATAACAGCTTGATCTCCTTTGCTTGCACTCCATAATCCTTGAGTTGTTGCTTCATCCAGAGTAATTGAGCACAGCAGCTTCCAGCAGCAATGTACTCAGCTTCAGCAGTGCTAGTTGAGATTGAATTCTGCTTCTTGCTAAACCAGGAGACAAGTCTCCCTCCTAGCAATTGACAGTGACCAGAAGTACTCTTCCTGTCCAATCTGCAACCTGCAAAATCTGAATCAGAATAACCAATTAGTTCAAAATTACCTCCCTTGGGATACCATAGGCCTGCGTTTGGATTTCCCTTGATATATCTGATAATCTTCTTAGCAGCAACTAGATGGCTCTCCTTGGGCTTTGATTGGTATCTGGCACAGATTCCTACTGCAAAAGCTATGTCTGGTCTGCTTGCAGTCAGATAGAGGAGAGATCCAATGATTCCTCTATAAGTTGTTGCATCAACATCCTTTCCTTCATCATCTGGTCCAATTCCTTGAGATGCATTCATAGGAACTTTGACTGAAGATTTTCCATCAATGTCAAACTTCTTGATGAGATCTCTGGTGTACTTCCCTTGGTTGATAAAGATGCCTTCTGGAACTTGTTTGACTTGCAATCCAAGGAAATAACTGAGTTCTCCCATCATGCTCATTTCAAACTTCTTCTGCATAACTTTAGAAAACTTCTTGCATAATTCTGGGTTAGTGCTTCCAAATATAATGTCATCAACATAAATTTGCACTAACAGAATATGATTAGCAACAGTAATCTGAAATAGAGTTTTGTCCACCTTTCCTTTAGTAAATCCATGGTTCACTAAGAATAGGGACAATGTGTCATACCAAGCTCTGGGAGCTTGCTTAAGACCATAAAGGGCCTTTCTGAGCTTGTAGACACAAGAAGATTGAGTAGGAATGACAAAACCTGGAGGTTGTTCAACATAAACTTCCTCTTCAAGTTCTCCATTCAGGAATGCACTCTTGACATCCATCTGGTATACTTTGATGTCGTTGTAAGCAGCATAGGCTAGGAATATCCTGATTGCTTCCAGTCTTGATACAGGTGCAAAGGTCTCATCAAAATCTATGCCTTCTTCTTGACAGTATCCCTTTGCTACAAGCCTTGCTTTATTCCTTACAATGTTGCCTTCTTCATCTGCTTTGTTCTTGAATACCCATTTGGTTCCAATGACATTCTGATGCTTGGGTCTAGGGACAAGTTTCCATACTTCATTCCTTTCAAACTGTGTCAGCTCTTCTTGCATTGCATTGATCCAATCTGAATCTTCTAGAGCTTCTTCTACACTCATTGGTTCCATTTGAGATATGCAGCAGGTGAACATGGCTTCTTTTCTAGATGCAGATCTGGTCCTTACTCCACTGGTAACTTGACCAATCACTTGATTAGGAGGATGATCTCTTAACCAAGTTAGATCTGGTTCTGACAGTTGCTGTCTAGGCAACTCTGATGGTTCATCTTCTGATACATCATCTTCATCTTCATCTTTGTCTATCAGAATTGGATTGGCAGGAGGAGTTGAGAATATAGGATTGTTGATGGTCTCTTCCGATGGTTCTGAGCTTTTGTTTTCAAGATTGATCTTCTGCAGGGTTTCTGATAATTCTTCTGCAGAGGTACCATCATCAAATTTGACATGAATGGATTCTTCAACTTGTAGGGATCTCCTGTTAAGTATTCTATAGGCTTTGCTTGAACTTGAGTAGCCTAAGAATACACCTTCATCAGCTTTTTCTTGAAATACTTTCAGGTTCTCCTTTCCATTGTTTAATATGTAGCACTTGCATCCAAACACATGGAAGTAGCTGATGTTTGGTTTTCTTCCTTTCCACAGCTCGTAGGGTGTCTTCTGATGGTTCTTGTGGATCATGCTTCTATTCTGAGTGTAGAATGCAATGTTGATTGCTTCAGCCCAGTATCTGATGGGCAGTCCTGATTCTGCAATCATAGTTCTTGCAGCTTCCTTCAGTGTTCTGTTCCTTCTTTCTGCAACACCATTTTGTTGGGGTGTTCTGGCAGCAGAAAGTTGATGAAAAGTGCCATTCTGATCACAGAAGTCCTTGATCACTTTGTTGACAAATTCAGTTCCTCTGTCAGATCTAATTGTTCTGACCTTCATATTCTTCTCAGTTTGAAGTTGCTTTAACAGAGATGGCAACTTCTGAAGAGTTTCATTTTTCTTGGTTAGGAACACAGTCCATGTGTATCTTGAGTAGTCATCAACCATAACAAGAGTATATCTTTTTCCACCAACACTGGGAGTTTCAACTGGTCCAAATAAATCCATGTGGATCAGATTTAGAGGACAAGTAGAAAGATCTCCAGCTATGGGTTTGAATGAGGTCTTCACTTGTTTGCCTTTCTGACAAGCACTGCAGAGGGTCTCCTTCTGGTAGACAATGTCAGGCAGACCATCTACAATGTGTTCCCTTGCCAGTTTGTTGATGGTTTTGAAATTCAGATGGCTAAGCTTCTTGTGCCAGTCCTAGCTTAGCTTTGAATTGTCCTTTACTATCAGACAAGTTCCATCTTTTGCTGTTTGCCAGTCAACAACATAGATGTTCTTCCTTCTTTTGGCTGTAAGAACCACTTCTTTGGTTGTCTCATGCTTGACATAGCATAAGGTTTTGGTGAATTCAACTGTGTAGCCTTTGTCACAGAATTGACTAGCACTCAGCAAGTTGAACTTCAGACCTTTGACATATGAGACATCTTCAATGATTATCTGGTTCTTGATCAGCTTCCCTCTTCCTTTTGTTTGACCATCCTTGTCATTTCCTCCAAAAGTGACTCGGGGTCCATTGATTTTCTGGAACTCTGATAGGCAACTCTTGTCACCTGTCATATGCCTGGAGCATCCACTGTCAATATACCATTCTTGTTCTGAGATGGCTCCAGCACACAGTTCCTGCAAGATTAAAAGGAAGATTTAGGTACCCAAGCAATGTTGGGTCCTGGGGGGTAATGCAGTCTTGGTAGTTGGTACCATTTTGGTCTCATCAACTGAAACCTTGGTGGATGGTACCCATTGTCCACCTGGTAGTTGTAGTAAACAGATGTATGATTCACTTTGGGCAGATGCTTGTGAGGATCATGCTTTCTGTTTGCATACTTCTGCATAGCCTTCTTGGTTGGAAAGAAGTCCCAGATGCTATCAAAATCAGAGGAGCGCTTAACTTTAGGCTTCTGAGGTTGACCAGACAACCTCTTCTGCCTATAGTTAATCTTCTCTTGATATCTGTCTCTCTGATAGCAGTTTCTGATACCATTGTCATGAGATTGTCTGATAGGATTAGGCCTTTGATTATTATTTTTCTGAAAGCTCTTCCTTTTGTTAGAGTTTCTGCCAGGTTCATTGGTTTTCAAACTTTGTTTTGGTTTGGCCTTTAGAGTTTGTTTCTCTGGTATGACCTTCTCATGAACAACTTTGGTACCAGAAGTACTAGCATGACAATTGGGGCTCAGAGTCTGTGGCACTATGACCTTTTTAGCCTTAGCAACTTTGGTGCTAGGCCTTACTGAAGGCTCACCAGACTCTGGTTCAACATATCCAAGACCAGAGGTGGAGTTATGAGAGTCACCAATATTCTTCATGGAAGATTGCATCTTCAGAAGACTATTATATTTATTCTCAAGTTCTTCAATGTCTCTTATTCTTTTCAGAAGAGACTCATTTTCAGCTTTTAGTCTATCTCTTTCCTCAGTTAAGAGATTAAGTTTACACTCATTCTCTTTTCTTAGATTAGAGATATCAACTTTCAGCCTACTGTTCTCATCTTTAACAGAAGAATAAGTGGCTTGGATAGTTTGGAACTCTTCCCAAAATGATGACATTGGATCATCATTTAAGGCTGTGCCTACCGAAGAAGAAACAAAGTCAGAAGTAGAGCATACCTCATCATCTGATTGTGCCATGAGGCAGAGGTCTTCAGTTTCTGCATCCAAGCAGCAGAATGCTTCATCAGAGTCGGAGTCTGAGCTGGACTCTGATTCAGAGAGTGGATCTCTCTCAGCTTGCTCTGAGACGAATGCTCTTCTTCTTCTGTGTTGATCTTCTGGTTTCTTTTCTTCTTCATGTCCTTGCTTCTTGGACACTCTTGGATAGGGGCAGTTTGCTTTGAAGTGCCCAGGTTGTCTGCAGTTGTAGCAGAGGTACTCTCCATTGCTTTCAGAAGATTTGGTCTTCTGATGTGGTCTTCTGATGGAAGATGAACTCCTTCCATCTTTCTTCATAAACTTCTTAAACTTCCTGGCAAAAGCAGCCATATACTCATCAGATAAGAGAGTAGAAGGGTCAAAGTCACTTACCTTTGAAGTGCTGGCAGTGAGAGCAGTGGTAGTCCTCTCATCAGGAACTTCTTCCTTCTCTTCTTGCATCTCAAACTCATAAGCCTTGAGATCAGAGATGAGTTTCTCAGTGGCATAAGTCTTGATGTTCTTGCTTTCCTGGACTGCAATCACCTTCATCTTCCAAGCTGAAGGCAGTCCCCTGAGGATCTTCATATTGACCTCCTTGATGGTGAGCTCCTTTCCAAGCTCAGAAATCTCACTGATGAGAATCAGCAGTCTCTCATGCATTTTAGCAATGCATTCTTCTGGCAGGAGTTTGAAGTCATCAAACTTCTTCATTGCAATGGTCAGCTTGTTGTCCCTTTCTTGCTCATCTCCTGCTCCAATCTCATCTAGCTTGTCCCAGATTTCTTTGGCAGTTTTGCACTTCTTGATTCTGTTGAAGTATCTTTCATCAATAGCCTTGTAGAGGATGTCCTTGGCAATATTATCTAGGTTGTACTGCCTTTTCTCTTCTTTGGTCCATTCTGACCGGGCTTTCTCAATCATCTGGGGCTGAGAGTTATCAATGGAGTGAGCAGGGTTGATCTTCATGAACTGGATAAAGGGGCCATTTTCCAAGACTTCCCACATTTCATCATGAAGGGCACATAGATGTGCCTTCATTCTGATCTTCCAATCATCATACTTCTGATCTGTGAACATAAGATGCTTTGCAAGAGAATTATCCATTATAGTAAATAAAGAGGCTAAGAACAAGTGGATCTTTGTTCAGAGAGTAACCTAAAAGATTACAAGAACAAGGATGCTCTGATACCACTTGTTGGTCCCGTTTAATATGGCAATCAGTCTAGAGGGGGGGGGGGGGGTGAATAGACTGATTAGTTTTTCTAATTTTCTCTAAGTCCAAAGTGACTTATCAGAGAATGTCTGATTCTGGTGACAGAGATAGGCTGGTTCTGATATCAGAACTGGCCTTGGCAGCGGATTCTGATCTGTCTGGGTAGCCTCAGAAATACTAAGGCAAATGCCTTTCTGATAACTCTGAAAGCAAGATCTGCTGAACATAGATTTTAAGTCTTAGAGTTAACAGTTAATATCCTAAGTGCAGGAAAATAAATTGCAGTAAAGTAAATGACACCGGATATTTTTATAGTGGTTCAAGGAACAACACGTTCCTCTAGTTCACTGTTCCACTAGCTTTGAAGTAGATCGGTTACAAAGCTAATTCCTAGCACTTAAGAAGCACTCCTCGTCTTCTTCAAGTCTAGATGTCACCCGGGATGCAATCCTGCTTCCTGATGACTGGTCCTTTCACTCAGCTTCCCGGAAGTATCACCACTTCACTACTGCAGTTACTTGGACGCCCTTCTTTGCAGAAGATGTTCTGAAAACAGAGTTTTCTCCAACTTGCTTCGTTACAAGAGATGTGTAGTTGAAGTTCTTGAAGTGTTGAAGAAACAGGATGAACTTTGCTGTGTGTTGGGATTTGAGGTTATGGATATTAGAATCTTCCCAACGTAAGCTTGTCTTGTTGAAGATTGTAGGATTTGAATCTCAAGAGAGCTTGAATGATGATGAGCGAAAGTTGTAGCAAAGTTGTTTTCCTGTTCTTCGGTGAGTAGCTTATATACTGGGGTTGTCTGCCCGTTGGAGGAGGAGACAACTGCATTAAATGCGCGTACAGTTGACTTGACCGCCGTTTTGGAAGGTTTTTATTTTTATAATATATCTTCCCGGATTCCTTGGTCAATCATTTGCAATCAATCCTTCAGCGTATCAGGCTCATTTAATGTGCATTAAATGCTTTCCTTTCATGCACAGTCTTCTAGCCGTTGGATGTTTTTACCCGTTGAATTCATAGCTGTTGGATGTTGCTTGAAATCTTCTAAGTGTTCGTCGGGCTCTGATCAGGCTCTTCTGAAGTATTGAGTTCTGATGGCTTTCTGATGAGTTGAGTTCTGATGGATTTCTGATCTCTGACTGAACTCTAACTCTGACTCTGATAGGTCCGCTGATGAGTACCTCTGATCTGTAACTCTTATCGGTTATCAGATGTCCAACTTTATCAGCAACTCTCATGGTGCAACCCTGATGGACTTCTGGTAAGAGAACTCTGATGGGGCAGTTCTCACAGAGCAAGTCTGGTCGAGCAGTTCTGATGCACTTCTGATTTGATCCAAAACAAAGCAACTCTGATCGTCGACTACACTAATACTTACAATTGAAAATTCTAATACATAAAATCTAATTGGGGTACTTTAAAAATTCTAATCTAATTATCCTAGCATCATCAAAATCTAATTACATTTATTCCTTACAATCTATAATCTTTTGAGAGATTAATAGATGCACAGCGGAAGTCTTTACCCTTTATGTAATAAATGTTTGACCACTTTCTAATTTGGGGAAGATTGGACTTAGATAGCTAGCAGTTGGCTTGGCAGTTAGCTTGGCAGTTGGCTAGATAGCAGGGAACTGCTGAGGTAACTGTTAGAGAAATATTGACTCTATGATGAAAGTGATGGTGAAACGTTGTTTAGAATGAAGAAAGATGTCTGAAAAAGTGCTTTAGTAAGGTTAAGGTGAAGTCTAACTGAAGCAGTGGTCTCGGCAGTTGGGTGGTACTGAGGGAACTGCTGAGCCACCTGCTTAGGTTATAAGCAGATTTTCAGAGATCCGTTTAAGCAAAACTTCGTGTTGATGATGTTATGAGGATCTGGTGAAGTTGTTTAAAGGAAATATATGTATGTGAGCAGAGAGATCAGCAGTTGGATGGTACTGAGGAGACTGCTGAGGCACCTGCTATGATTAGAAAGTGAATTTCCGGGAACTGATATAACAACCTTTTTGGTAATGCTTTGGCAAGTGGACTGTGTGAAGATAGTCTCAAAGAGAGTGAGTAATTAAGCGGAAGGATAAGCAGTTGGGTCAATTAAGACAACTGCTTAAGATGCTGCTGGCAAACTACAATCTTTATACGAGAAGTGCTGGGTGTGTGCTTTGTTGAATGAAGTAAAATTAACACACGATGTATCCTGGTTCAGAGGTGGTGTAATCCTCCTACGTCCAGTCCCACCCTATTTCAGATGGATTTCACTAAAGTATTTAGCCCAATACACTTAGTGCCAATCTAGCCTTTACAATACTTAGGCCTAGATTGAAGGTTTTTCACAATGAGTATAACACCACTCAAGGTTACTCAGTCCTTAGACTTTTCTCTATTGATCCAGTGGGGATCAAAAAGTACTCTATCTATCTAACCACACTTTAGGATCAGAACAACTGTTCTCCTAAGTGTTTACAACAGTTTGATACAAGAAAGTTCTAATCTCCAACTAAGAACTAAGCTCTAAAATATGAAAGTGTTGAACTAATCTAAGAGCTTAGTGAAGCATGAGTCTAGGCAGAGAGTAAAGTTGAGTTTGCACTTTCTCTTTTGCTAGATAGCTTGGATATGCTTTAATGGAAGTATTTCTCTACTTAGGATGCTCAAGCTTATTTTAGAACTTATGCTTCTACCTATATTTATAGGCCTCCATAGTTGATTAATCTCATCCGTTGGTTGAGATGAATTAATCCTTGGCATTGAAATTCTGGCAAGGATAAGTTGTACACTTGTCTTCTTGTGCTGGATCATTTATCGAAGTTGTCTTCACTTATTGGTAGCCGGTGGATTACTTCATGTGTCCAATGCTGTAGGTCCGTGTACTTGATTCAGTATTTAATGCCGGTCAAGCTTTGTCTTCCAATCATACACATTCAATGTATGATATCCGAGTATAAAGAAATGTGACAATTAATTAATCTTTGAGCCAAATGACCTATACCGGTAGGATCTAAATATCCTATTAAGGTAAATAACAATTACCTTATTGCATTTTTACTCTTCGGTAATATTTCATTAGACTCAAAGATTGTACATTTATTTTTGTCACTTATGAGAAATTTGAAAACAAATGTTCTAACTTAATTAGGACACAATGTACTAAATTGGAGTATAGTGGCATCATCAAAATCTATCAAAATTGGGTACTAACATAGAGGTCTTTGTTAATACGGACAATTGCCTCAGGATTACTCATGTGATAATCATGGAAAAAAACCATGTTCCTACGTTTCCAAAGGTTCCAAAGGATTATCATTTTTTCTAAAAAGCGTGCATAATTTACAGACTTAAAATGTAATCTTTGATGGTTGTTCCTAGATTATGAGGATTAAATCCAAAATGATCCCAGATTTTATGATGGGCAGTGCATTGCAAGAAATAATGATCAAGGGAGTCATTATGGTTACAATTAGGACATTTAAAGGGACCATTGAAACCCATTTTAGTTAAAGAGATTTCGTTGACCATTGATCCGTTTATCGCACGCCAAAGAAAAAAGGAAATCTTTTTAGGAACCGGCTTTTTCCATATCAGATTAATGTTTTTATTAGTCGGGGCAACAGATCTTATCGCATCATAGGCATAACGAAAAGCGAAATCACCATCACAGGAACAGGCCCATATGATCTCATCACGGTTATTGTTAAAATTTGGTTTCAGATCAATAAGGGTCTGAACAATGGCCGTGGGCAGCATACTAGTGTGCCCACTAATGTCCCGATAGGCTTCAAAAATGGACAGGGCATGGTCATGGTCCGAGTTAGCGGGCAGGAGGTTACGAAGGGGGCAGATGGAGGTCCAGTTGGAGTTACAAAAAGACCTCCTGCCGTCATTCACAATCAGCACAGTATTACTATTAAAATTGTCCATTACAACATACATAGATTTCCAAAAAAATAGATAAATGACGGGAGCGAAAAGAATTAAAAATAGTGGCCCAAAGTCCGATGTTCTTTTCAGCTTTCCACCATAGCTTCATATGGAACGTTTTCTGGACGTCACATAACCTGTGAATGCCAAGACCGTTTTCATGAGTTGGATATGCACATTTTTTCCAGGATCTCCAACTGTGGTTATTAACACCGGAGTTATTGTTATTCCACAGAAGTCTAATGCATTTATTTTCAATGTCTTTTAAAATGCCATTGGGGACCATAGAAGAGCCCATGGGATAAAGGGGGATAGTAGATAACACATGTTTGACAAGGATAAATTTACCAGCACTGGAAAGCATTTTATTGAACCACATGTTAATTTTAGAATCAATTTTGTTGACATGGTGCTGGTAATAACATTTCTTATTTCTGCCAAGAAAAATGTTAACACCCAAATAAAGGAACAAAAAAGTCCCTTTGTTCATTTTGGAAATCTTTCTAATCATATGGGTAGTGTTAACAGGAACATTAGGAGCAGTGAAAAAAGAACTTTTACCATGATTAATCTTCTGACCAGCACATAATTCACATAATTCAAACAGATTCAGAATATTAAAAAGCTTACCCAGGGTGCGCTTATTCCCATTACAAAAGATTACAAGATCGTCAGCGTACGAAAGATGGGAAATAATAGGCATACCAACAAGTGAGTGATATGGTTTGCCACCGCCTCCATTGTACATATGATTCAAATTCCTAGAAAGAACTTCAGAAACAATAATAAATAGCAGGGGGGAGAGGGGATCACCTTGTTTAACCCCCCTAGAGGGGTTAAAAAAACCTTTGGGCACACCATTAATAAGGACAAAGAACCAAGTATCTTTTATGTTGTTGAGAATCAGGTTTATTAATAACTAATGGAAACCAAGCTTAAGAAGAGTGGAACTGAGGAAATCCCAAGAAATATGGTCAAAAGCCTTGGTAAAATCAATCTTAAATAAAACGTTGTGACCATTGATTTTATTAGGGAGGAATCTAGTAAGCTCTCTCATAGCAAGAACCGAGTCAGAAATATCCCTACCTTTTTTAAAAGCATTTTGTTCTTTGGAATGATTTTGTGGAGAAAAGGAGTGATACGGTCCGTAAGAATCCTGATGAAAATTTTGTTGAAAAAAATTACTCAGGCTAATAGGCCTGAATTTGTTAAAGGATGTGGGCTGGTATTCTTTAGGAATAAGGGTAATGAAAGTATGACCAACAATTTTTGGAACAGGAACACCGCAAAAAATTCTTGATGGAGTATGTTAGTACCCAATTTTGAAAGATTTTGATGATGCCACTATACTTTGCACCCGTACATTATGTCTAAATTAAATTCAAGTATTAGCGTTAAAACGTGACAAACTAAATGTAAAATTTTTGGAACTAATAAAATTACACTGGAAAGTCAAAATGCAATAAGGTAAAAATTCTTTTTACCTTAAAAGGATATTTAAATCCTACCAGTATAATTCTATTAGTACACAAAAATTAACCGTCACATAAAAATATACATTGAATGTATATGATTGAAGACAAACCTTGACCGGCATTTAATACCGGATCAAGTACTGAGGGCCAAGGCATGGGACGCACAAATAATGCAAGACAAAGTGATCAGCTGCAAATTAATGCTCCAGCGCAACAGGACAAGAGTACTACTCGTACTCATCAGAAATTCAACGGAAGAGATCAAACTATCCTAACCAACGGATAAGATTGATCAGCCAAAAAGCCTTTAAATAGAGGCTAAACCAAAGGTTTCAAAATAAGCTTGAGCATCCTAAGTAGAGAAATACTTTCATCAAAGCATATACGAGCTATCTAGCAAAAGAGAAAGTGCAAACTCAACTTTACTCTCTGCTTAGCCTCATGCTTCACTAAGCTCTTAGATTAGATCAACACTTTCACATTTTTAGAGCTTAGTTCATAGTTGGAGGTTAGAACTTTCTTGTATTAGTCAAGTTGTTGTAAACACTTAGGAGAACAGTTGTTTGGATCCTAAAGTGTAGTTAGTTAGATAGAGTACCTTTTGATCCCCACTGGATCATTAGAGAAAAGTCTAAGGACTGAGTAACTTTGAGTGGTGTTATACTCATTGTGAAAAACCTTCAATCTAGGCCTAAGTGTTGTAAAGGCTAGATTGGCACTAAGTGTATTGGGCTGAATACTTTAGTGAAATCCATCTGAAAGAGGGTGGGACTGGATGTAGGAGGATTACACCACCTCTGAACCAGGATACATCGTGTGTTGATTATCCTTTACTCAACAGAGCACACACCCAACACTTCTCACTAAAGGGATCGTAGTTTGCCAGCAGCATCCTAAGCAGTCGTCTTTATTGACTCTACTGCTCATCCTACTGCTTAATAACTCACTTTTCCTTGAGACATCTGTTTCCCACAAGCTTTGAAAATCACTACTAAAAGGTGTGGTTGGTCAGTCCTCAAAGATACCTCTTTATAAGCAGCAGACGGCTTAGCAGTTTCCTGGGATTACCCAACTGCTCAGTCCACTGCTCAGGCAAAACTCTTTACTATCTTCAGCTCAACACATATTCAGTAAGCCCTCATCATTCTTTACAAGGCCATATTATCATCTTTCTCAAACTCCTATTTTCCACTAGCAGTTGCCTCAGCAGTTCCCTGCCATCTAGGCAACTGCCAAGCCAACTGCTCACTGTTTAAAGTCCAGACATCATCCAAGCTAGAAAGCTGTCACACACTCATTACAAAAAGGGTAAAGACTTCCGCTGTGCATCTATTAATCTCTCAAAAGATTATAGATCAATTCATCTAGAGGAAAAACTTCATAAAATTGAAAAGGATTTAAGAAGCACTTAAGAAGCACTCCTCGTCTTCTTCAAGTCTAGATGTCACCCGGGATGCAATCCTGCTTCCTGATGACTGGTCCTTTCACTCAGCTTCCCGGAAGTATCACCACTTCACTACTGCAGTTACTTGGACGCCCTTCTTTGCAGAAGATCCTTTGAAAAACACAGAGTTTTTCCTCCAACTTGCTTCGTCACAAAAGATGTTTGATGAAGTTCTTGAAGTGTTGAAGAAATAGGATGAACTTTGCTGTGTGTTGGGATTTTAGATTATGGATATTGGAATCTTCCCAACGTAAGCTTGTCTTGTTGAAGATTGTAGAATTTGAGTCTCAAGAGAGCTTGAATTATGATGACCAAAAGTTGTAGCAAAGTTGTTTTCCTGTTCTTCGGTGAGTAGCTTATATACTGAGGTTGTCTGCCCGTTGTAGGAGGAGACAACTGCATTGAATGCGCGTACTGTTGACTTGACCGCCGTTTTGGAAGGTTTCTATTTTTATAATATATCTTCCCGGATTCCTTGGTCAATCATTTGCAATCAATCCTTCAGCGTATCAGGCTCATTTAATGTGCATTAAATGCTTTCCTTTTATGCACAGTCTTCTAGCCGTTGGATGTTTTTACCCGTTGAATTCATAGCTGTTGGATGTTGCTTGAAATCTTCTAAGTGTTCGTCGGGCTCTGATCAGGCTCTTCTGACGTGTTGGATTCTGATGGCTATCTGATGACTTGAGTTCTGATGGACTTCTGATCTCTGACTGAACTCTAACTCTGACTCTGATAGGTCCGCTGATGAGTACCTCTGATCTGTAGTTTTCATCGGTTATCAGATGTCCAAGTTTATCAGCAACTCTCATGGTGCAACTCTGATGGACTTCTGGTAAGAGAACTCTGATGGAGCAGTTCTCATAGAGCAAGTCTGGTCGAGCAGTCCTGATGCACTTCTGATCTGATCCAAAGCAGAGCAGCTCTGATCGTCGACTACACTAATACTTACAATCGAAAATTCTAATACATAAAATCTAATTGGGGTACTTTAACTTTCTAATCCTATAGCATCATCAAAATCTAATTACATTTATTCCTTACAATTTCCCCCTTTTTGATGATGCCAAAACCCTTAAACTATTTCCAGAGAAGTGCCTTTCACCATAAAGAAAATAAGTTAAAAATAAACTTTCATTTAAATTCTTGGTGGGCACTTGGCATAGGAAGATAGTAAGAGTAAGATACAATCAATCAGATAGATAAGATAAGAAATAACACAAGGTATCAGAGCATAAATAATCAGAGTGCAATATAGAGATAAATTGAAATTGCCATGCAAAAATAGAGGCAAGCTGGTTATTTTATATAAAGAGGATATTTAAAGCAACAAGAGGATAGAGTTTAGATATCTTCCTCTTCTAGTTGAGCTTCCTTTGCATCAATTTCTTTTAGATCAGCATTTACCTTTGCTCTGATGGAGGCCAAGTTCCTTGGGTTCTGACATTCTGACCAGGCAGGAGCAAGCTGACAATCTAGATAGTTTCTGATGGCTTCAGACAGGTCCTTGCCAGGGAGCACTTTCATTCGCCACCAGTCTTCTGCTTCTTGCATGGAACCACCATGATTTATGATGATAGTCCCATCTCTATCCAGAATAAGGTTTTCCTGTTGGAGAGGTGTCATGTGCTTCTTCATTTCTTGAAACTGAGCAGCATCAGGTTTAGCTAGATCACTTTGGAGCCATTGAGCAAGAGTGAAAGTTGACTTCTTTCCTTTCTTAGATCTTGGAAGAGGTGGTCTCTGAGTACCAGCAGCAATCCTCTTTTGTCTTGCCCTTTCAAAATATTCTGCAGGATCAACAGCTCTGGTGCTAGTCCCTTCTGCAGCTCTGATGGCTTTAGCAGGTTCTCTGATTTCTTCCCCCTTTTTGGCATCAACAAGATCACCAAACAGGAGTCCAATCTTGGAGAATTCAGTAGCATTGCTTTCTTTTATAGCTTCAAGGGTACCAGGTAGAGTCTGGGTTACAGAGGCCAGCCCTTCTATCAGCTCCTTTTGCTTGCCCACAGCCGATTGAATATCCTTGGTAGTAGCTTCGAGGAGAGTCAGCTTGTGATCTCTGTCCTTTCCACTGTTTATCAGTTTGATATCAAATTCCTTCAAGGTTTTGCAGATATCCTCTACATCTGTGAGTTGCTCAGCATGCTTATCAGAAGACCATTGAAGATCATCCACAGCATCAGACAGCTCCTGAATGGCCTTGTCTTGAGCAGAGAGGGTCAGAGATTGAGAGTAGAGGACAGTGTGGATGCTTGCTACTTCTGAGGCTATGTTGTCTACCTTCTCATTAGAATTCTTTATGTAGCTCAAGAAGGTAGTTGACAACTGTGAGAGAGCGTTGGAGATTTTGTCAAGTCCTGATTCAATGTTGTACTGTACCAAATCAAGATGAGCATCATGCTTCTGATTCAGTACGAGCATCTTGTTCAGTCCAGCCACCATCTGATCTCCAAAGTCCTCAGCTGATTCCACAAACTCCTGGAAGGGAATGAGGACAGCTTTGGGTGGTTCTGGCTGAGGTACGTTATTGACTTGTGGTTGAGCAGGAGATGGAGGAGGAGTAGGAGTCTTTCTCTTGGCAGATTGAAGGTCACCAGCCATTGAAGCTGTGAGAAAGCCATCATTGTCTTCAGTTGAGGAAAGAATCCTTACAACTGGTTCTCTCTTTTGTGCAGAGGCAGCAGATTGCTGAGGAGAGTGGTGCACTGATGTCGGTTTCTGATGTGGGGATGGAGTTGTTGATTTGGGTTTCTGATTGTGGGAGCTCTGATGAGGTGAGGTTTGAGGGGTAGGGGTTCTCTGATGTTGTGATGGAGGAGGAGGTGATGGTGATCGGCTTCTGATGGGGGTTTTCTGGTGGCAGGGTGATGGTTGTTTAGGAGAAGATGGCTTCTTAGGTGATGGTGTTTTCTTGGGTGTGGCTATTGGTGAATTTGGAAGAGGTTGAGGGGATGGAGGTGGAGTCGTGGTTGGTGTGAGTGGTTTTGGTGAAGGGGATTTGGGAGGTGATGGAAGTTGAGCAGGAGAAGTAGGAATTACCTCGATTTCCTGTTGCTGAGCTTTCCTCCAATCAGCAATCAGATTAGCAAGGATGAGGTTTGCATCAGAGGGTCCCCCAGCTGGTTGTTGGGGTGCCATAGAGTCCCTCATGGTCTTCTCCACCAGCCAAGCTTCAAAAAGTGGTACTTCTTGCTCAGTGAGAGGTGGAACATCTGATGCAGCATGCTCTACTGCAATTGAGGCTGAAAGACGTCCCTTGCCTTTGAAGGCTCTCTTTTTCTCTGCTAGAACAGATTCCAGAAAGTTTAAGTCAGTGCACTTGATCACATCATCAGTGCCTGTCCAGTTGAAAACTTCCTTTTCTTCATTAGAGTAGTATCCAAACTGTTGCAAAATGTTGGAGAGTGGTCCCAATCTCCACTTCCTCCATTCTAGCACTCTGGTGAACTGTTTGTTCAGAGCAGCAAGGATGTCATCTTGAATCTCCTCAACCTCAGGAGCTTGTCGTGCTGGAGAGTGGGGACTCGCCAGAGCTTCCTCTTGATCAGCAGGCAGGGAAGCAAGCTCAGGTTCCTCAATCTCTGGTGCTGGTTGCTTTTGAGTATTAGCCAACTCTGATGCTGGTTCCCCCTGAGGTTCTGATTCCTTGGGAGGAGAGTTGGTCTTCAGCTTCTTTTTCTGCATTCTGATAGGAGATTTGGAGCTATCAGAGTCACTTTGAATGACAGCTCTTCTTCTCCTCTTCTGTCTCAACTTTTTGACAGGAGCCACAGCTGTTGCATCCTTCTCTGATGCTACCTCCTCTGATGCAGGTTTCTCAGGTGTTGTCTCATGTTGCTTCTGAGGCTTCTTCTTGGAAACAGCTTTGGACAGGGCAGCCAGTTTTTCTCTTTTCTCATCTAGTCTCTGCTCCCTTTTCAGTTCTGCAGCTACAGCTACATGGAGCTTTGGTGATGCAGTGAGGAAGACAAGTTTGGAGTGGTCAACTTTGGAAGGATTTCTGAGCTTCAATCCTTGATTTTTGATGGCTTGAGAGATGAGGAGACCATGCCCCATCTTGGTTGAGAATAGACCAGTCTCCTTGTCCTTCTTCTTCACAGATTCAGAGATGGATCTGAGAATCACCTTTCCCCAGTCAATATTCATACCCCGATGAACTGCATAAATTGCCTTGGCGTTTGCATTGTTCATTTCATCTGTGGATCCGGTCTTGCACCACAAGCATCTGTGCATGATGCTGACTAGCTTCTCATAGTCCTTCTTTAGTAGACATTTCTTCATATATAGTTTTTCTACTCCAGTGACCTCTGTCCTGCAGTAGGTGTCAACAAAGGTCTCTACAGCGATGTTCACTGTGTCTAGATCAATCAGGGTTGGAGTATCCGGATCTTGAGAATCGAGTTGAACACCAAAGAACTCGTTTAGAGCATCGGCATCAATCTTCAAGTCCTTGCCTTGAACTTGAGAGTGAATTGCTTCTCCGGTGATAGTGGCGTTCAGATAGAACTCGGCTACATCCATGGTGCTGAATTCTTCATATGGATGAGCAACAATCTTGCTTAGTTGGGAATCGTGCATTCCCTGGATGATTTTCTTCATCCGCTTCTGATTTTCTGCCAACAAGGGCAATGCGGACATGTCAACTCGCATGCCTGTAACAATATTGTTCACAAGACCCTTGACTTCCTCTTTGGAAAGATCGTTGATGTTGATGAACTTCATTTTCAGTTTAGTGTAGAGTTTGAGAGGTCTGAACGTTGAAGGTTTAGAGAGATAGAGCTTGAGGACGAGGAATAAAATTGCAGTAGCGATTTAGGTTTTCAGAACGAGTATATATGAATTTGGGTTAGTGGACGTTTGATATAATTTACGGTTTCGAGGTTGCATTAAATGGATTGTGGGCGGAAAGCCGTTTTCCAAATATGGTAATAACTACCGGGGGTAAAAAGGTAACTTCCGGTTTATTGAACAGTCTCGCCCGAAATTTAGAAAATTTTTCTAAGTCCACAGCCACTCTGATAAGTATTAGCCCTTGTATCAGAGATAGAGATGTTCTGATATGAGGATCTCTGATGGGAAAGAGTATCAGAGTTGGTGAATTCTGATGGATCCACGTCTGGTGCTTCTGCAATTCTGATCCAAGCTTCTGATGAAAAAAGAGCTCAGGTATCAGAGATGGGGTATTCTGATGAACCCACATCTGATACTTCTGCAGATCTGATTTATGTATCTCTGGGAAGATCATCCATCATTCCCAATTCTTCCCTTAGCTTGTTAAACCTTGCCTCTGAGAGAGGTTTGGTTAGAATATCTGCAAGCTGATCTTCAGTTGAAACATGCTCAATGGAGATATGCTTCTTCTCCACATGATCTCTGATGAAGTGATGTCTGATCTCAATATGCTTGGTCCTTGAATGCAGCACAGGATTCTGAGTGATGGCAATGGCACTTGTGTTATCACACAACAGCTTGATCTCCTTTGCTTGCACTCCATAATCCTTGAGTTGTTGCTTCATCCAAAGTAATTGAGCACAGCAGCTTCCAGCAGCAATATACTCAGCTTCAGCAGTGCTAGTTGAGATTGAATTCTGCTTCTTGCTAAACCAGCAGACAAGTCTCCCACCTAGCAATTGACAGTGACCAGAAGTGCTTTTCCTGTCCAATCTACAACCTGCAAAATCTGAATCAGAATAACCAATTAGTTCAATATTACCTCCCTTGGGATACCATAGTCCTGCATTTGGATTTCCCTTGATATATCTGATAATCTTCTTAGCAGCAACTAGATGGCTCTCCTTGGGCTTTGATTGGTATCTTGCACAGATTCCTACTGCAAAAGCTATGTCTGGTCTGCTTGCAGTCAGATAGAGGAGAGATCCAATGATTCCTCTATATGTTGTAGCATCAACATCCTTTCCTTCATCATCTGGTCCAATTCCTTGAGATGCATTCATAGGAATTTTGACTGAAGACTTTCCATCAATTCCAAACTTCTTGATAAGATCTCTGGTGTACTTTCCTTGGTTGATGAAGATGCCTTCTGGAACTTGTTTGACTTGCAATCCAAGGAAATAACTGAGTTCTCCCATCATGCTCATTTCAAATTTGTTCTGCATAACTTGAGAAAATTTCTTGCATAATTCTGGATTAGTGCTTCCAAATATAATATCATCAACATAGATTTGCACTAATAGAATATGATTAGCAACAGAAATTTGAAAAAGAGTCTTGTCCACCTTTCCTTTAGTAAACCCATGGTTTACTAAGAATAGGGACAATGTGTCATACCAAGCTCTGGGGGCTTGCTTAAGACCATAAAGGGCCTTTCTAAGCTTGTAGACACAAGAGGATTGAGTAGGAATGACAAAACCTGGAGGTTGTTCAACATAGACTTCCTCTTCAAGTTCTCCATTCAGAAATGCACTCTTGACATCCATCTGGTAGACCTTGATGTCATTGTAAGCAGCATAGGCTAGGAATATTCTGATTGCTTCCAATCTTGCAACAGGTGCGAAGGTCTCATCAAAATCTATTCCTTCTTCTTGACAATAACCCTTTGCTACAAGCCTTGCTTTATTCCTTACAATGTTGCCTTCTTCATCTGCTTTGGTCTTGAATACCCACTTGGTTCCAATGACATTCTGATGCTTGGGTCTAGGAACAAGTTTCCATACTTCATTTCTTTCAAACTGTGTCAGTTCTTCTTGCATTGCATTGATCCAATCTGAATCTTCTAGAGCTTCTTCCACACACATTGGTTCCATCTGGGAAATACAGCAGGTGAACATGGCTTCTCTTCTTGATGCAGATCTGGTCCTTACTCCACTGGTAACTTGACCAATCACTTGATTAGGAGGATGGTCTCTTAACCAAGTTAGATCAGGTTCTGATAGTTGCTGTCTAGGCAACTCTGATGGTTCATCTTCTGATACTTCATCTTCATCTTCATCTTTGTCTATCAGAACTGGATTAGTAATAGGAGTTGAGAGTACTGGATTGATAGTGACCTCTTCTGATAGGTCTGAAACCTTATCTTAAAGACTGATCTTCTGCAGGGTCTCTGATAATTCTTCTGCAGAGGTACCATCATCAAATTTGACATGAATGGATTCTTCAACTTGTAGAGTTCTCCTGTTAAGTATTCTATAGGCTTTGCTTGAACTTGAGTAGCCTAAGAATACACCTTCATCAGCTTTTTCTTGAAATACTTTCAGGTTCTCCTTTCCATTGTTTAGAATGTAGCACTTGCATCCAAACACATGGAAGTAGCTGATGTTTGGCTTTCTTCCTTTCCACAGTTCGTAGGGGGTCTTCTGATGATTCTTGTGGATCATGCTTCTGTTTTGGGTGTAGCATGCAGTGTTGATTGCCTCAGCCCAGTATCTGATGGGCAATCCTGATTCAGCAATCATTGTCCTTGCAGCTTCTTTCAGTGTTCTGTTCCTTCTTTCTGCAACACCATTTTGTTGGGGTGTTCTGGCAGCAGAGAGTTGATGGAATGTGCCATTCTGATCACAGAAGTCTTTGATCACCTTATTGACAAATTCAGTTCCTCTGTCATATCTGATTGTCCTGACCTTTATGTTCTTCTCAGTCTGAAGTTGCTTTAACAGAGATGGCAACTTCTGAAGAGTTTCATTCTTCTTGGTTAGGAACACAGTCCAAGTGTATCTTGAGTAGTCATCAACCATAACAAGAGTATATCTTTTTCCACCAACACTGGGAGTTTCAACTGGTCCAAATAAATCCATGTGGATCAGATTTAGAGGACAAGTAGAAAGATCTCCAGCTATGGGTTTGAATGAGGTCTTCACTTGTTTGCCTTTCTGACAAGCACTGCAGAGGGTCTCCTTCTTGTAGACAATGTCAGGCAGACCATCTACAATGTGTTCCCTTGCCAGTTTGTTGATGGTTTTGAAGTTCAGGTGGCTAAGCTTCTTGTGCCAGTCCCAGCTTAGCTTTGAATTATCCTTTGCTATCAGACAGGTTCCATCCTTTGCTGTTTGCCAGTCAACAACATAGATGTTCTTTCTTCTTTTGGCTGTAAGAACCACTTCTTTGGTTGTCTCATGCTTGACATAGCATAAGGTTTTGGTGAATTCAACTGTGTAGCCTTTGTCACAGAATTGGCTAGCACTCAGCAAGTTGAACTTCAGACCCTTGACATATGAGACATCTTCAATGACTATCTGGTTCTTGATCAGCTTCCCTCTTCCCTTTGTTTGACCATCCTTGTCATTTCCTCCAAAAGTGACTCGGGGTCCATTGTATTTCTGGAACTCTGATAGGCAACTCTTGTCACCTGTCATGTGCCTGGAGCATCCACTATCAATAAACCATTCTTGTTCTGAGATGGCTCCAGCACACTGTTCCTGCAAGATTAAAAGGAAGATTTAGGTACCCAAGCAATGTTGGGTCCTGGGGGGTAATGCAGTCTTGGTAGTTGGTACCATTTTGGTCTCATCAGCTGAAACCTTGGTGGATGATACCCGTTGTCCACCTGGTAGTTGTAGTAAACAGATGTATGATTCACTTTGGGCAGATGCTTGTGAGGATCATGCTTTCTGTTTGCATACTTCTGCATAGCCTTCTTGGTTGGAAAGAAGTCCCAGATGCTATCAAGATCAGAGGAGCGCTTAACTTTAGGCTTCTGAGGTTGACCAGACAACCTCTTCTGCCTATAGTTAATCTTCTCTTGATATCTGTCTCTCTGATAGTAGTTTCTGATACCATTGTCATGAGATTGTCTGATAAGATTAGGTCTTTGATTATTATTTTTCTGAAAACTCTTCCTTTTGTTAGAGTTTCTGCCAGGTTCATTAGTTTTCAAACTTTGTTTTGGTTTGGCCTTTAGAGTTTGTTTCTCTGGTATGACCTTCTCATGAACAACTTTAGTACCAGAAGTACTAGCATGACAATTGGGGCTCAGAGTCTGTGGCACTATGACCTTTTTAGCCTTAGCAACTTTGGTGCTAGGCCTTACAGAAGGCTCACCAGACTCTGGTTCAACATATCCAAGACCAGAGGTGAAGTTATGAGAGTCACCAATATTCTTCATGGAAGATTGCATCTTCAGAAGACTATTATATCTACTCTCAAGTTCCTCAATGTCTCTTATTCTTTTCAGAAGAGACTCATTTTCAGCTTTCAGCCTATCTCTTTCCTCAGTTAAGAGATTGAGTTTGCACTCAGTCTCTTTCCTTAGATCAGAGATATCAACTTTCAGCCTACTGTTCTCATCTTTAACAAAAGAATAAGTGGCTTGGATAGTTTGGAACTCTTCCCAAAATGATGACATTGGATCATCATTTAGGGCTGTGCCTACCGAAGAAGAGATAGAATCAGAAGTGGAGCATACCTCATCATCTGATTGTGCCATGAGGCAAAGGTCTTCAGTCTCTGCATCCAAGCAGCAGAATGCTTCATCAGAGTCGGAGTCTGAACTGGACTCTGATTCAGAGAGTGGATCTCTCTCAGCTTGTTCTGAGACAAAAGCTCTTCTCCTTCTATGTTGATCATCTGGTTTCCTTTCTTCTTCTTGTCCTTGCTTCTTGGACACTCTTGGGAAGGGGCAGTTAGCCTTGAAGTGTCCAGGCTGTCTACAGTTGTAGCAGAGGTACTCTCCATTGCCTTCAGAAGATTTGGTCTTCTGATGTGGTCTTCTGATGGAAGATGGACTCCTTCCATCTTTCTTCATGAATTTTCTGAATTTTCTGGCAAAGGCAGCCATATATTCATCAGATAAAAGAGTAGAAGGGTCAAAGTTACTTACCTTTGACGTGCTGGCAGTGAGAGCAGTGGTGGTCCTTTCATCAGGAACTTCCTCCTTCTCTTCATGCATCTCAAACTCATAAGCTTTAAGATCAGAAATGAGTTTCTCAGTGGCATAGGTCTTGATGTTCTTGCTTTCCTGGACTGCAATCACCTTCATCTTCCAAGCTGAAGGCAGTCCCCTGAGGATCTTCATGTTGACCTCTTTGATGGTGAGCTCCTTTCCAAGCTCAGAAATTTCACTGATTAGAATCAGCAGTCTCTCATGTTGTCTCTCTCTTGTTCATCACCAGCACCTATCTCATCAAGCTTGTCCCAGATTTCCTTAGCAGTCCTGCACTTCTTTATTCTATTGAAATATCTTTCATCAATAGCTTTGTAGAGAATGTCCTTGGCAATGTTGTCAAGGTTGTACTGTTTTTTCTCTTCCTTGGTCCACTCAGGCCTGGTCTTCTCTATCATCTGAGGCAGATTGTTGTCTAAGGAATGGGCAGGGTTGACCTTCATGAATTGGATAAAAGGTCCATTCTCCAAGACTTCCCACATTTCATCATGCAGGGCACAGAGATGAGCTTTCATCCGAATCTTCCAGTCATCATATTTTTGATCTGTGAACATTAGATGCTTGGCAAGAGAGTTATCCATAATAATAAATAGAGGCTAAGAACAAGTGGATCTTTGTTCAGAGAGTAACCTAAAAGATTACAAGAACAAGGAGGCTCTGATACCACTTGTTGGTCCCGTTTAATATGGCAATCAGTCTAGAGGGGGGGGGGGGGGGTGAATAGACTGATTAGTTTTTCTAATTTTCTCTAAGTCCAAAGAGACTTATCAGAGAATGTCTGATTCTGGTGACAGAGATAGGCTGGTTCTGATATCAGAACTGGCCTTGGCAGCGGATTCTGATCTGTCTGGGTAGCCTCAGAAATACTAAGGCAAATGCCTTTCTGATAACTCTGAAAACAAGATCTGCTGAACACAGATTCCAAGTTTTAGAGTGAATCAGTTAATATCCTAAGTGCAGAAATATAAATTGCAGTAAAGTAAATGACACCAGATATTTTTATAGTGGTTCAAGGAACAACTCGTTCCTCTAGTCCACTGTTCCACTAGCTTTGAAGTAGATCGGTTACAAAGCTAATTCCTAGCACTTAAGAAGCACTCCTCGTCTTCTTCAAGTCTAGATGTCACCCGGGATGCAATCCTGCTTCCTGATGACTGGTCCTTTCACTCAGCTTCCCGGAAGTATCACCACTTCACTACTGCAGTTACTTGGACGCCCTTCTTTGCAGAAGATCCTTTGAAAAACACAGAGTTTTTCCTCCAACTTGCTTCGTCACAAAAGATGTTTGATGAAGTTCTTGAAGTGTTGAAGAAATAGGATGAACTTTGCTGTGTGTTGGGATTTTAGATTATGGATATTGGAATCTTCCCAACGTAAGCTTGTCTTGTTGAAGATTGTAGAATTTGAGTCTCAAGAGAGCTTGAATTATGATGACCAAAAGTTGTAGCAAAGTTGTTTTCCTGTTCTTCGGTGAGTAGCTTATATACTGAGGTTGTCTGCCCGTTGTAGGAGGAGACAACTGCATTGAATGCGCGTACTGTTGACTTGACCGCCGTTTTGGAAGGTTTCTATTTTTATAATATATCTTCCCGGATTCCTTGGTCAATCATTTGCAATCAATCCTTCAGCGTATCAGGCTCATTTAATGTGCATTAAATGCTTTCCTTTTATGCACAGTCTTCTAGCCGTTGGATGTTTTTACCCGTTGAATTCATAGCTGTTGGATGTTGCTTGAAATCTTCTAAGTGTTCGTCGGGCTCTGATCAGGCTCTTCTGACGTGTTGGATTCTGATGGCTATCTGATGAGTTGAGTTCTGATGGACTTCTGATCTCTGACTGAACTCTAACTCTGACTCTGATAGGTCCGCTGATGAGTACCTCTGATCTGTAGTTTTCATCGGTTATCAGATGTCCAAGTTTATCAGCAACTCTCATGGTGCAACTCTGATGGACTTCTGGTAAGAGAACTCTGATGGAGCAGTTCTCATAGAGCAAGTCTGGTCGAGCAGTCCTGATGCACTTCTGATCTGATCCAAAGCAGAGCAGCTCTGATCGTCGACTACACTAATACTTACAATCGAAAATTCTAATACATAAAATCTAATTGGGGTACTTTAACTTTCTAATCCTATAGCATCATCAAAATCTAATTACATTTATTCCTTACATTTAGGGTTTAGGGTTTAGGGTTTAGGGTTTAGGGTTTAGGGTTTAGGGTTTAGGGTTTAGGGTTTAGGGTTTAGGGTTTAGGGTTTAGGGTTTAGGGTTTAGGGTTTAGGGTTTAGGGTTTAGGGTTTAGGGTTTAGGGTTTAGGGTTTAGGGTTTAGGGTTTAGGGTTTAGGGTTTAGGGTTTAGGGTTTAGGGTTTAGGGTTTAGGGTTTAGGGTTTAGGGTTTAGGGTTTAGGGTTTAGGGTTTAGGGTTTAGGGTTTAGGGTTTAGGGTTTAGGGTTTAGGGTTTAGGGTTTAGGGTTTAGGGTTTAGGGTTTAGGGTTTAGGGTTTAGGGTTTAGGGTTTAGGGTTTAGGGTTTAGGGTTTAGGGTTTAGGGTTTAGGGTTTAGGGTTTAGGGTTTAGGGTTTAGGGTTTAGGGTTTAGGGTTTAGGGTTTAGGGTTTAGGGTTTAGGGTTTAGGGTTTAGGGTTTAGGGTTTAGGGTTTAGGGTTTAGGGTTTAGGGTTTAGGGTTTAGGGTTTAGGGTTTAGGGTTTAGGGTTTAGGGTTTAGGGTTTAGGGTTTAGGGTTTAGGGTTTAGGGTTTAGGGTTTAGGGTTTAGGGTTTAGGGTTTAGGGTTTAGGGTTTAGGGT
>CAMAPF010000428.1:237500-240190 GCA_945859915.1 Cuscuta epithymum | reverse complement strand
AGATAAATAGGTAAATAGATAAATAGTTAAATAGATAAATAGATAAATAGTTAAATAGATAAATAGTTAAATAACTAAATAGATAAATAGATAGATATATAAATAGATAAATAGTTAAATAACTAAATAGATAAATAGTTAAATAGTGCGTGGGTGCAAGAGTGCATGCGTGCGTGCGTGTGCGCGTGTGCGTGCGTGCACGTGTGCGTGCGGACGAGCGAGCGTGCCTGTGGGGTCGTGTGTGTGTGTGCCAGGCGTGTGTGCGTGCGTCGGCGGGCGGGCAAAAGGGCGTGCATGGGTATGTGTGGGTGTGTGGTTGTGGGCGTGGTGTGTGTGTGTGTGTGTGTGTGTGTGTGTGTGTGTGTGTGTGTGTGTGTGTGTGTGTGTGTGTGTGTGTGTGTGTGTGTGTGTGTGTGTGTGTGTGTGTGTGTGTGTGTGTGTGTGTGTGTGTGTGTGTGTGTGTGTGTGTGTGTGTGTGTGTGTGTGTGTGTGTGTGTGTGTGTGTGTGTGTGTGTGTGTGTGTGTGTGTGTGTGTGTGTGTGTGTGTGTGTGTGTGTGTGTGTGTGTGTGTGTGTGTGTGTGTGTGTGTGTGTGTGTGGTGTGTGTGTGTGTGTGTGTGGGCGTGCGTGCGTGTGTGTGTGTGGGCGTGGGCATGGGCGTGTGTGTGTGTGTGTGTGTGTCAGTGTGTGCGGGCGTGCGTGCATGCGTGCGAGCGGGCGCCCGGCCGGGAGGGTGTGTGGGTGTGGGTGTGTGGGAGGGGGCGTGCGTGCGCGTGTGTGTGTGCGTGTGTGTGCGTGTGTGCGTGTGTGTGTGTGTGTGTGTGGGGGGGGGGGGGCGTACATGCGTGTGTGCGTGCGTGTGTGAGTGTGGACGTGCAGGCGGGGCGGGTGTGCGTGTGTGCGTGGGAGCAAGAGTGCGTGCGTGCGGGCGGGCGGGCGACCGAGCATGGGGTTGTGGGTGGGGGTGCGTGGTGGGCGTGCATGCATGTGCGTGCGTGCGTGCGGGCTGGCAGGCGTGTGTGGGCGTGCGTGTGTGCGGGCGTGGGTGCGTGCGTCTGTGGGCGTGTGTGCGTGCGTGCGTGGGGAGGGCGTGTATGCGTGTGTGCGTGGGCGAGCGGGCGGGGCGTGTGTGGCTGAATAGATAAATAAATAAATAGATAAATGAATAAATAGTTAACTAGATAAATAGTTATCTAAATAAATAGATAAATCGTTAAATAGGTAAATAGACATATAGATATATAGATAAATAGACAAATAGTTAAATGGATAAATAGATAAATAGTTAAATAAATAAATAAATAAATAAATAAATAAATAAATAGATAAATAGATAAATAGTTAAATAGATAATTAGTAAAATAGATAAATAGATAAATAGTTAAATAACTAAATAAATAAATAGTTAAATAGATACATATATAAATAGATAAATAGTTAAATACCTAAATAGATAAATAGTTAAATAGTGCGTGGGTGCAAGAGTGCATGCGTGCGTGTGCGCGTGTGCGTGCGTGCACGTGTGCGTGCGGACGAGCGAGCGTGCCTGTGGGGTCGTGTGTGTGTGTGCCAGGCGTGTGTGCGTGCGTCGGCGGGCGGGCAAAAGGGCGTGCATGGGCATGTGTGTGTGTGTGTGTGTGTGTGTGTGTGTGTGTGTGTGTGTGTGTGTGTGTGCGGGCGTGCGTAGGCGGGCAGGCGGGGCGTGCGTGGGTGTGTGTGGGTGTGTGGATGTGGGTGGGGGCGTGCATGTGTGCGTGCGCCTGTGGGCGTGTGTGCGTGCGTGCGTGGGAGGGCGTATGCGTGTGCGCGTGGGGCGAGCGGGCGGGCGTGTGTGGCAGAATAGATAAATAAATAGATAAATGGATAAATAGTTAACTAGATAAATACTTATCTAAATAAATTGATAAATCGTTAAATAGTTATATAGATATAGATAAATAGAAAATTAGTTAAATAGATAAATAGGCAAATAGTTAAATGGATAAATACATACATAGTTAAATATATAAATAAATAAATAAATAAATAAATAGATAAATAGGTAAATAGATAAATAGTTAAATAGATAAATAGATAAATAGTTAAATAGATAAATAGTTAAATAACTAAATAGATAAATAGATAGATATATAAATAGATAAATAGTTAAATAACTAAATAGATAAATAGTTAAATAGTGTGTGGGTGCAAGAGTGCATGCGTGCGTGTGCGCGTGTGCGTGCGTGCACGTGTGCGTGCGGACGAGCGAGCGTGCCTGTGGGGTCGGTGTGTGTGTGTGCCAGGCGTGTGTGCGTGCGTCGGCGGGCGGGCAAAAGGGCGTGCATGGGTATGTGTGGGTGTGTGGTTGTGTGTGTGTGTGTGTGTGTGTGTGTGTGTGTGTGTGTGTGTGTGTGTGTGTGTGTGCGGGCGTGAGTAGGCGGGCAGGCGGGCGTGCGTGTGTGTGTGTGGGGTGTGTGGATGTGGGTGGGGGGCGTGCATGTGTGCGTGTGTGCGTGCGTGGAAGGGCGTATGCGTGTGCGCGGTGGGCGAGCGGGCGGGGCGTGTGTGGCTGAATAGATAAATAAATAGATAAATGGATAAATAGTTAACTAGATAAATACTTATCTAAATAAATTGATAAATCGTTAAATAGGTATATAGATATATAGATATAGATAAATAGAAAATTAGTTAAATAGATAAATAGGCAAA
>CAMAPF010000428.1:185000-235000 GCA_945859915.1 Cuscuta epithymum | reverse complement strand
GTGGGCGTGTGTGTGTGTGTGGGCGTGGGCATGGGCGTGTGTGTGTGTGTCGGTGTGTGTGGGCGTGCGTGCGTGCGTGCGGGCGGGCGGGAGGGGGTGTGGGTGTGTGGGCGTGTGGGTGGGGGCGTGTGTGCGTGCATGTGCGTGCGGGCGTGCGAGCATACGTGGGTGTGTGTGTGTGCGCGTGCGTGCGTCTGTGGGCGTGTGTGTGTGTGGGGCGTGCGTGCATGTGTGAGTGTGGACGTGCAGGCGGGCGGGCGGGTGTGCGTTCGTGCGTGCGGGCAGCCGGGCATGGGTGTGTGTGGGTGGGGGTGCGTGCGGGCGTGCGTAGGCGGGCAGACGGGCGTGCGTGGGTGGGTGTGGGTGTGTGGATGTGGGTGGGGGCGTGCATGTGTGCGTGCGTGCGTGCGTTTGTGTGTGCGTCTGTGTGCGTGCGTGCGTGGGTGCAATACATAGTTAAATGGATAAATACATACATAGTTAAATATATAAATAAATAAATAGATAAATAGATAAATAGGTAAATAGATAAATAGTTAAATAGATAAATAGTTAAATAACTAAATAGATAAATAGGTAGATATATAAATAGATAAATAGTTAAATAACTAAATAGATAAATAGTTAAATAGTGCGTGGGTGCAAGAGTGCATGCGTGCGTGTGCGCGTGCACGTGCGTGCACGTGTGCGTGCGGACGAGCGAGCGTGCCTGTGGGGTCGTGTGTGTGTGTGCCAGGCGTGTGTGCGTGCGTCGGCGGGCGGGCAAAAGGGCATGCATGGGTATGTGTGGGTGTGTGGTTGTGGGTGTGTGTGTGTGTGTGTGTGTGTGTGTGTGTGTGTGTGTGTGTGTGTGTGTGTGCGGGCGTGCGAAGGCGGGCAGGCGGGCGTGCGTGGGTGTGTGTGGGTGTGTGGATGTGGGTGGGGGCGTGCATATGTGCGTGCGTCTGTGGGCGTGTGTGCGTGCGTGCGTGGGAGGGCGTATGCGTGTGGACGAGCAGGCGGGCGTGTGTGGCTGAATGGATAAATAAATGGATATAGATAAATGGATAAATAGTTAACTAGATAAATACTTATCTAAATAAATTGATAAATCATTAAATAGTTATAGATATAGATAAATAGAAAATTAGTTAAAGAGATAAATAGGCAAATAGTTAAATGGATAAATACATACATAGTTAAATATATAAATAAATAAAGAAATAAATAGATAAATAGATAAATAGGTAAATAGATAAATAGTTAAATATATAAATAGATAAATAGTTAAATAGATAAATAGTTAAATAACTAAATAGATAAATAGATAGATATATAAATAGATAAATAGTTAAATAACTAAATAGATAAATAGTTAAATAGTGCGTGGGTGCAAGAGTGCATGCGTGCGTGTGCGCGTGTGCGTGCACGTGTGCGTGCGGACGAGCGAGCGTGCCTGTGGGGTCGTGTGTGTGTGTGTCAGGCGTGTGTGCGTGCGTCGGCGGGCGGGCAAAAGGGCGTGCATGGGTATGTGTGGGTGTGTGGTTGTGGGCGTGTGGTGGCGTGTGTGTGTGTGTGTGTGTGTGTGTGTGTGTGTGTGTGTGTGTGTGTGTGTGTGTGTGTGTGCGGGCGTGCGTAGGCGGGCAGGCGGGCGTGGGTGGGTGTGTGTGGGTGTGTGGATGTGGGTGGGGGCGTGCATGTGTGCGTGTGTCTGTGGGCGTGTCACGTGTGTGCGTGCGTGCGTGGGAGGGCGTATGCGTGTGCGCGTGGGCGAGCGGGCGGGCGTGTGGCTGAATAGATAAATAAATAGATAAATGGATAAATAGTTAACTAGATAAATACTTATCTAAATAAATTGATAAATCGTTAAATAGGTATATAGATATATAGATATAGATAAATAGAAAATTAGTTAAATAGATAAATAGGCAAATAGTTAAATGGATAAATACATACATAGTTAAATAAATAAATAAATAAATAAATAAATAAATAAATAAATAAATAAATAAATAAATAAATAAATAAATAAATAAATAAATAAATAAATAAATAAATAAATAAATAAATAAATAAATAAATAAATAAATAAATAAATAAATAAATAAATAAATAAATAAATAAATAAATAAATAAATAAATAAATAAATAAATAAATAAATAAATAAATAAATAAATAAATAAATAAATAAATAAATAAATAAATAAATAGATAAATAGGTAAATAAATAAATAGTTAAATAACTAAATAGATAAATAACTAAATAGATAAATAGATAGATATATAAATAGATAAATAGTTAAATAACTAAAAAGATAAATAGTTAAATAGTGCGTGGGTGCAAGAGTGCATGCGTGCGTGTGCGCGTGTGCGCGCGTGCGCGTGTTCGTGCGGACGAGCGAGCGTGCCTGTGGGGTCGTGTGTGTGTGTGCCAGGCGTGTGTGCGTGCGTGGGCGGGCGGGCAAATGTGTGTGTGTGTGTGTGTGTGTGTGTGTGCGGGCGAGTAGGGGTGTGTGCGTGGGCGTGTGCGTGGGCGTGTGTGTGCGTGTGTGTCGGTGTGTGTGTGGGTGTGCGTGCGGGCGGGAGGGTGTGTGTGTGTGGGCATGGGTGTGTGTGTGTGGGCGGTGTGGTTGTGGTTGGGCGTGCGGGCAGACGGGCGTGCATGGGTGTGTGTGGGTGTGTGGTTGTGGGCGTGTGTGGTGGCGTGTGTGGGTGGGGGGCGTGCATGTGGGCGTGCATGTGTGCACGTGCGGACGTGTGTGCGTGGGTGGGCAGGGCGTGTGTGCGGGCGAGTGGGCGTGCGTGCGTGCGTTCGTGTGTGTGCGGGAGAGTGGGCTTGTGTGCGGGCGGGCGTGCGTGGGTGTGTGGGTCTGGGTGTGGTGGGTGTGTGCGTGCAAGTGTGTGTGTGTGTGTGGGTGTGTGTGCGTGTTGGCGTGGGCATGGGCGTGTGTGTGGGCGTGTGTGGGCGGGCGGTGCGTGTGTGTGTATGTGTGCGGGGGTGTGTGCCTGCGTGCGTGTGTGCGAGCGTAAGCGGGCGGGCGGGAGTGCGTGCAAGCGAGCAGACAGCTGGGCGTGGGTGTGTGTGTCGGTGTGTGGGTGTGGGCGTGCATGTGGGCATGCGAGCGTGCGTGCGTGCGTGCGGGCGTGCAGGTGCATGCGGGCGTTGTGAGCGGTGTGTGTGTGTGTGTGTGCGCGGGCGTGTGTGCACGCGGGCGTGTGTGCACGCGGGCGTGTGTACCACCAAATAGATAAATAGTTAAATAGATAAATAGTTAAATAACTAAATAGATAAATAGATAGATATATAAATAGATAAATAGTTAAATAACTAAATAGATAAATAGTTAAATAGTGCGTGGGTGCGTGCGTGCAGGTGTGTGTGTGTGTGGGTGTGTGTGCGTGTTGGCGTGGGCATGGGCGTGTGTGTGTGGGGCGGGCGGTGCGTGTGTGTGTATGTGTGCGGGGGTGTGTGCCTGCGTGCGTGTGTGCGAGCGTAAGCGGGCGGGCGGGAGTGCGTGCAAGCGAGCAGACAGCCGGGCGTGGGTGTGTGTGTCGGTGTGTGGGGTGTGGGCGTGCATGTGGGCATGCGAGCGGGCGGGCGGGGGCGGGCGGGCGTGCAGGTGCATGCGGGCGTGTGAGTGTGTGTGTGTGTGTGTGTGTGTGCGCGGGCGTGTGTGCACGCGGGCGTGGGCGGGCGTGCGTGGGCGGGCGGGGCGGATGACGTCCTACCGTCTCTCAATGGTGGAGCGTCCTCTCTCAAGCACCTCAACAAACTGTTGTCAACCTAGACAAACGCAAGGTTACAGTGAGCAAGAAGCTGAGGATGGTGGACACAGGAATAGCGAAAATATCTAAAATGAAAACACTCAATTTGCCAGTGACATACCTCAGAGCAACGTTGAACCAGGGGATTACCAGGCCCCAACATTGCACAAAGCTCGTACAACAATGGGGACAGACTAAGCTCCTGGAAAATGAAAATTCTGAGTCAGAGCGGAAGGGTGGTCCTAATTAAGCATACACCTTTAGCAATACCACTTCATCATATGGCAACAACAAACATCCCAATCAAAATCATCAAGATACTAAATAAGCTTATGGCCAATTTTTTCTGGGAAAATAATCAACACAAGAACCATTACAGATATTCAGGGTTCCATAAACCTAAAAAATGGGTGGACTTTCAAGCAAAAGGAATCATTATGGGCCAAGTTCATGCACAACAGATATCCTAGGGCAGAAAATATGACATCAAAACCTAATGACTCTCTTGTTTGGAAACAATTGTGCAAAAAAGACAGAAAGGTCAATTACCTAATACTGCAAAAGGGAGGAAAGTTGCTATGGAAACCATCTCCAGATGGACTCTTCACCCTAACCAGTGCCTACCACCAAATCCGCAAAGACCACCCCTCCACTTTTAGCCTAAAAAACATCTGGACTCCAAACCTGACCCGATTCAACATTCAATTAGCCTCTAGATGCCATTTCTGCCGGTCAGCAGAAGAAACAATAGCCATGTGCAATTTTTTTTTTTACCAATTTGGAAATACTTTTCTGATATTTTGCAGGTAAATACACCACAAGAACGGAACATTTGACAAATTCTATTCAAATGGTGGCTAGGCGAGGACAGAAACACAACCACAGGCTCTCTACGGCAAATAGTCCCAAGCATAATTTTGTGGCACACATGGAAACCTTACAACAACATTATATGGGGCAACAGACCATTGACCATTCACAACTGAGCAAACAACAAGGGACATCAAAAAATACATCTGCGAATGGTGCACAGTTCAGGCAAACAAAAAATACATACAATTCGATAAAGATCTCCATTCAGAGAGACTGATGCCCCTAATCCAAGATAAAAAAAAACAAAGAAATCAGGAAGATGGCACATTACCTCTTTTGCAACATACTGCATCAATGTTGATGTGGCCTTCCTTCGGATGCAAAGCGCGGGGGGGGGGGGGGGGGGGGGGGGGGCAGTTCTACGAGACAGGCACGGGAACATGATGGAAGTTTTGTCCTTCCCCAATCGGGCAAACTCACCACTGGAAGCGGAAATTCAGTCCACCAAGACCTCAACACACAATAATAAACAAGGGTTATGTCGGATTCGAAACACAAACTGACTCGGAAATAATAATACAAGCAACACAGTGACGAAAGAAGTTACCTGGTAGGCTTGCTAGCGAAATCGACATCATCTCAGAACTGCAACACAAATTTCATTTACACATTATTCATACCTTCAGAAATTACACACCATCGACACCAAAACCTTCCATCAAATGTTAACTCGGCTTACCAGAATGATCTTCATGAAACAATCTTCTTCCGAGACGCGGGCTGAACGGGTATCTCTATATCACGGCCTGGGGTTCAATCAACGAATTTATAACATGGACAAAACTTCTTTTGGACAGAATAAATTAATATATTAATACATAAATAGATACATAGATTAATAGATTGATATATTAATCTAAAAGTGATGGTAAATGAGCCTGCCTTATTTTAGTTAAAAACAATAAATTACAAGTTATTAGGAAATGTCAGACATGAAAATGAAAAGCACATTATACACCTCGGTCTCATAAGCCTACTCCTACATCCAGCTTCCCATTGTGGCGCACTACCAAGGTAGTCAAAGTCGAGCGCTTCAGCGCTTAAGCGCACCAGGCGCAGCGCAGTAGAGGTCCAGCGCTTGAAAGATGACCAGGCGCACTCTCCTGTCTCAGGCGCAGCTTAGGCGCATAAAGCGCAGAAGCGCCGAAGCGAGAAAAGCGCACGCTTTAGTCGCCTGGGCTTGGAAAGGTTTATTAGCCTATTTTTTTTTGTTTGATCCTATTATAAATAATAAGCCCATACTAATAATAAGATTTAGCCCGTCCAAATAATAGGTAAACACAACTTAAACCCATATTAAACCCTTCATAGTCGTGGGAAAAGTCTTGCGCAACATGCTTAGCGCTGAAAAACATTCAGTGAACCCACAGAAGCCAGAACATCCATAAGGTGTCTTCTTCATCATAAACTTCACATGCTCTTTCTTCTTTTTGAGCTTGTAGTTTTCATTTATTTTGTCATCTTCTTTGTGATCCTTTCATTTTGTTCTTTCAGTCTATCTTCTTTCTTTACTTTTATTAGTTCCAGTCATTTATGCCTACTTTAAGGTTCTTTTTGCTTCTAATATATGCTATACAACTCAACATAATATGTGTACCTGACCTACCAGTTTTCATGTGAACAACATATTATTTCATCTTATTATACAGTCTATAACTGTATATCTTCCTAGTATCATTTCATATTTTAACTGTATAAAAACTTCATATAATATAACTCAGTCAATAGTTTCACACACTACATGATTTATGCTATTCCTAGTGCTAAAATTGAAAAATTAACAAAGACAGACCCAACTCAGTGTTTTGTTTTTGTGAATCATGACATTATTTTGGTGAATCATGACTTTATTTTTTAGAAACATGACTTTTTGATGCATTTAGTTCAATATATGGTGTTGAATATGTCATATTGGATCACTCTAGAATAGTATACATAATATTTTCTAAATAGTGCGCTTCACCCGAGTAAGGCGAGCGCTTTTTTGCGCCTTGCGCCTCAGGCGATAGAAGTACTCTAGCGCCTTAAGTGCGCCTCGCGAATTTGACTACCTTGCGCACTGCAACTAAAAAAAACAATTATAAGTTCTTATGCAATTATTATTAACCTTATGATAAAAAACGAGTTTGAAGGAAGAAACTCTGAAACTGGTTGTAAATGAGTCTGCCTTATTTTAGTTATAAACAATAAATTACAGGTTATTATGAAATGTCATAGAAATGAAAATGAAAAGCACATTACACACCTCAATCTCATAAGCCTACTCCTACATCTAGCTTCCCATTGCTCATCATACGCACACTCCCATTTGGAAATTAATAATTTATTACATAATTGATAATAAACATAACTTAAGGATTCCTTTTTTCTGGTATGTAGAATAACCTAAATGAATCTAGATCATCGGTCAAAACATAATCACAAGTTACAGAAAATTATTCACCTTAAACCCACAAAACCACACCTAATTTTTGAATGAGAGATACACATAATTAACAACAAAGTCTGTTATCAATTATAATAAAATAAAAACTAAAACCACAACACACACCTAAATCCGACAAGTCCACTCTTAAATAGACCTTCACATCGCTCATCATTCGCGTTCAAGACCTATACAAACAAAGCACAACCTAAATAATTTGAAACACATGCCTAAAACATCAAACTTACGCTGCCAAAATATCCCACACAATGAACTTAACAAACATATTCCAATAAAAACTGGTGTCAAACTCTTCGATCACTAGCACATTCATAATCACTAAAGTTTGTGTTGCTTAATGGATTATCTTGTTTGAAGAATGAAAACTGTATTGACGCTACAACTTTTTAAGGCTCCTTTTACTAACTCAAATAGACCATATAATTGAGATTAATGATTGTTAAAAATAAAATTAAAGCACAACACTCACCTTACTCCGATAAACCCATTCTTAAAACCACCTTCATAGTGCCCCATCTGATTCCTCCGTGACCTATGTAAACCAACACAATCCGAATTATTTTTAAATACAATAAAATAATAAAACTTATGCTGCGAAAATAACACATACAATAAACTAAACAAACATTGGTACATAAATCTTGTTTCTAACAGTTTTGACGCTACACAATCCTTAATGACACACAGTTTATGTAGGCTTAGGAACAACATTTTTAGGCTCTTTTTACTCACTCAAGTCGACCTACCACCAAATATTAATTTAATGTTTGATCCCATTTCAAAAAAGTCAAAGAAATTATTTATAATTAACCCTCCCAACTCCCAAGACTAACCCATCCTTGCTCATTCATATTGGGCGCTTAAACTTAATTGATTACCAAGTTCAAAAATCAAAGGCCACCGAATTTCATGCCACACAAAATACATAACCCACACAAATTTGTGATTACTGATTATATAAAAAAATGTTGACTTGGGGACGACCTTTTCAGGATATTTTTACTAACTCAACTAAACGTATCACCAAATATTAATTTAATGTTTGATCCCGTTTTAAAGAAGTCGAAGCAATTTTTTATAGTTGAGCCTCCCTCATTATAGTTAAAACCTTATCATCAAACCACCTAACTGAAAATAGCACACCTAATTTTTGGATGAGAAAAATACATAACTAATGCTAACAATCAATGTGGTCATTTATGATGCAATTGAAATCGTAAAGTACAACACTCACCTTAGACCAATAAGACAACTCATAAATCCATCTGCCATGTGCCCACTATAACCTGCGTATACCAAAGCACAACCCAAAATAATATTAAACACACTCCCAAAGAATCAAACTTGCGCTGCGAAAAATAAACCAATAATAAGCTTGACAAACATTTGTAGATAAAATGACTTCTAGGTCTCCCGAAACTAGCCCATCCTTATTTATATTGTGCGCCTAAACCTAACTGATTACCCCGTTAAAAATTCGAAAACATAATTGATTAACTTGATTGAACATTACAAACTGAAAAAAGGACCTCTAATTTTTAAACACACTAAAATAATTAAACTTACGCTGCGAAAATAAAACATACAATAGACTTCGTAAACATTTGTATATAAAAACTGGTTTCTAAATATTTTGACACTACGCATGTCTTAATCACTCACAGTTCATGTAGGCTTCGGAACAACTATTCAGCCTCTTTTTACTTACTCAAATAGGCCTATCACTAAATAGTACTTCCATGTCTGATTCCCTTTTAAAAAAGTCAAAGCAATTATTTATAATTAATCCTCCCTCATTAGAGTTATAACCTTATAACGAAACCACCTCTAACTGAGGATAGCACACCTAATTTTTAATGAGAAAAGTACATAACTAATGCTAAGAATAAGTCTGATTAATTATGATACAAATAAAAATATAAAGCACAACACTCACCTTAGATAAATAAGACAACTCTTAAATCCATCCGCACTGTTCTCATAATACGAATCCGTAACCTATATAAACCAAAGCATAACTCAAAACTAATATGAAACGTACTCCCAAATAATCAAACTTACGCTGCGAAATATAAACCCATAATAAGCTTATCAAGCATATGTAGATAACATGGGTTCAGGATCTCCGGACACTAGCCCATCCTAACTTATTTATATTGCGCGATTTAACTTGATAGATAACCCCGTTAAAAAATTGGACATATAATTTCGTGCTACACAAAATACATAACCCAAAAAAAAATTGTGATTAATGATTATAAAACTAAAAATGAAAGCACAACACTCACCTTAATCCCATAAACCAATTCTTTAAACCACCTACATAGTGCTCATCAGATTCCTCCGTGACCTATGTAAACCAAAACAAAATCAGAATTAGTTTTAAACACATTAAAATACCAAAATTTTGCTGCGGAAAATAAAGCATACAATAAACTTAACAAACATTTGTGAACAGAAATTGGATTCTAACTGTATTGACGCTACAAAATGCTTACTCACTCAGTTTATACAGGCTAGGGAACAACTTTTTAGGGCTCCTTTTACTAACTCAAATAGACCTTATAATTGAGATTAATGATTGTTAAAAATAAAATTAAAGCACAACACTCACCTTACTCCGATAAACCCATTCCTAAAACCACCTTCATGGTGCCCCATCTGATTCCTCCGTGACCTATGTAAACCAACACAATCCGAATTAATTTTAAATACAATAAAATAATCAAACTTACGCTGCAAATATGACACATACAATAAACTAAACAAACATTGGTATATAAATCTTGTTTCTAACAGTTTTGACGCTACGCAATCCTTAATGACACACAGTTTATGTAGGCTTGGGAACAACATTTTTAGGCTCTTTTTACTCACTCAAGTAGACCACCACCAAATATAAATTTAATGTTTGATCCCATTTCAAAAAAGTCAAAGAAATTATTTATAATTAAGCCTCCCAACTCCCAAGACTAGCCCATCCTTACTCATTCATATTGGGCGCTTAAACTTAATTGATTACCAAGTTCAAAAATCAAAGTCCACCGAATTTCATACTACACGAAATGCATAACCCACATAAATTTGTGATTACTGATCATAAAAAAAATGTTGACTTCGGGACAACCTTTTCAGGATATTTTTACTAACTCAACTAAACGTATCACCAAATATTAATTTAATGTTTGATCCCGTTTTAAAGAAGTCAAAGCAATTTTTTATAGTTGAGCCTCCCTCATTATAGTTAAAACCTTAGCATCACACCACCTAACTGAAAATAGCACAACTAATTTTTTGATGAGAAAAATACATATCAATGCTAACAATCAATCTGATCATTTATGATACAAATAAAAACGTAAAGTACACACTCACCTTAGCCCAATAAGACAACTCATAGATCCATCTGCCCTGTGCTCATTATACGCCTACGTAACCTCTGTAAACCAAAGCACAACCCAAATCAATATTAACACACTCCCAAATAATCAAACTTGCGCTGCGAAAATAAAAAATCCAATAAATTACGGTGGGCTGGTGGCACATTGGATGGGGTGCGGTGGACTGGTGGGGCAGGAGGCAGGGCTGGGGTGTGGTGCGGGGGCAGGAGAGGCGGTCGTTGGGGGTGGAAAGACTGCGGAGTGGATTGGGAACTAGGGGTATTGATATTGGCGTGGCGGCCGTGGTCAGTGGCGGGATGTCAATATTGCGTTGGTCACTGGGGTCGAGTTGCTCACCGAGATCAGGGTGGTCTGGTGGCGTTTTTCACTATAGTCGGGATGTCACAAGAACTGGGACACCAAGTGTTGGTAACTGTGGCATTGGTAACTGGGGTATCTAGTCACTGTGTAATCAGTCACCGGGAATATAGTCACTTTGACATAGGTCACTGATATGCATTGGTCAATTAGGTCACCGTGACACATTGGTCACTGTAGCGGGGGTGCTGGGCTTAGTAGGGATAAAATAGTGTGTTCAGCCTTTAACTGAAGATATCACACCTAATTTTATGATGCAAAGGTACATAACTTTGGCTAGCGATAAGTTTGTGACTAATTATGATAGAATAAATATGTAAACCACAACACTCACCTTTATCCAATAAGACAACTCTTAAATTCATCTGCCCTGTGCTCATCGCACACATCCACAACCTATAAACCAACGCATAACCCACAATAATATTAAACACAATACCAAATAATCAAACTTACACTGCAAAAATTAAACCAATGATAAGCTTAACAGGCATTTTTAGATAAAATGGATTCAAGATCACCCAACATTAGCCCGTCCTTATTTATATTGGGCGCTTAAACCTTATTGATTACCCCATTTAACAATCGAAAACATAATTGATTATCTTGATCAAACATTGAAAACTGAAAAAAGGACACCCAATTTGGTGACCTATGTAAACCAAAACACAATCGGAATTAATTTCAAACACACTAAAATAATAAAACTTGCGCTCCGAAAATAAAACATACAATAGACTTAGTTAACATTTGTATAGAAAACTGGTTTCTAACTATTTTGACACTACGCAGTTATTCAGGCTCTTTTTAATTACTCAAATAGGCCTATCACAAAATAGTACTTCATTGTTTGATCCCCTTTTAAAAAAGTCAAAGCAATGATTTATAATTAACCCTCCCTCATTAGAGTTATAACCTTATAATGAAACCACCTCTGACTGACAATAACACACCTAATTTTGTAATGAGATAAGTACATAACTAATGCTAACAATAAGTCTGATCAATTATGATACAAATAAAAATATAAAGCACAACACTCACCTTAGATAAATAAGACAACTCTTAACCCTATGCTCATAATACGAATCGGTAACCTATATAAACCAAAGCATAACCCAAAATAATATTAAACGCACTCCCAAAAAACCAAACTTACGCTGCAAAAAATAAACCCATAATAAGCTTATCAAGCATTTGTAGATAAAACCAATTTGTGTTTAATGATTATGAAAAAAATTAAAGCCTAACACACACCTTAATCCGATAAACCCAATTAAAGCCTAACAAACACCTTAATCCGATAAACCCAGTTCTAAAGGTGAGGCTGAGGGTGGTGGCTCCCAAGGAAGGTGGCTGGGTCCAAATAATAGATAATAGAAAATAGATAAATAAATATATAGATATATAGATATATAGATATATAGATATATAGATATATAGATATATAGATAAACAGATAAACAGATAAACAGATAATAGATAATAGGTTAATAGAATAATAGATTAATAGATAATACATAAAAAGATAAATAGATAAATAGATAAATAGATAAATAGAGAAAAAGATAAAGAGTTAAATAGTTAAATACATAAATAGAAATAGATAAATACATAAATAGATAAATAGTTAAATAGTTAAATAGATAATAGATAATAGATAGTAGATAATAGATAAGAGATAATGGATGATAGATGATAGATGATAGATGATAGATGATAGATAGTAGATTAATAGATAATAGATTAATAGATAATAGATTAATAGATTAATAGATAATACATAAAAAGATAAATAGATAAATAGATAAACCAATTCTTTAAACCACCGACATAGTGCCCATCAGATTCCTCCGTGTCCTATCACCTATGTAATCCAAAAAAAAAATCGAATTAATTATAAACACACTAAAATTTTCAAAATTACGCAATGAAAATAAAACATACAATAAACTTAACAAGCATTGTATTTAGAATGCTGCCGCTGGGGCAACCGGCAGTGCACCGTCTGCTGCCGCCGGGGAGGCATTTGTTTCATCGGCCGTCAGGGTTGTGGTCACAAACAAGGCAGTTGACTACCGGCAAAATTATAGTTCACTGGCCGCCATTGGCAACAGTGACAGGCGGTGGTCACTAGCTGGTGAGGTCACTGGTCGGCAAGTCACTATGGTGGGGCAGGAGTGGGGCTGGATTGGACTGCTGGGGCAGCAGCGGGGTTGATTGGGCACTAGGAGTATTGGCGTGGCGGCCATGCTCATTGGCGGGATGTCAACATTTGGTTGGTCACTGGGTTCGGGTTGCTCACTGAGATCAGGGTGGTTTGGTGGCGATTGTCACTATAGTCGGGATGTCACAAGAACGGGGACACCAAGTGTTGGTAACTGTGGCATTGGTAACTGCGGTATCTAGTCACACTAAAATTTCAAAATTACGCTATGAAAATAAAACATACAAATATACAATAAACTTAACAAACACTGTATTTAGAAACTGGATTCTAACTGTTTTGATGCTACAAAATGCTTAATCACTCAGTTTATGCAGGCTAGGGAACAACTTTTTCAGGCTCCTTTTGCTAACTCAAATAGACCTTATAATTGAGACTAATGATTGTTAAAATAAAATTAAAGCACGACGCTCACCTTAATCCGATAAACTCATTCCTAAAACCACCTTCATAGTGCCCCCATCATATGCCTCCGTGACCTATGTAAACAAAAACACAATCGGAAATAATTCTAAACACACCAAAATAATCCAACTTATGCTGCGAAAATAAACTAAACAAACATTCGTATATAAACCTGGTTCACACACAGTTTATGTAGGCTTGGGAACCACTTTTTCGGGTTCTTTTTACTAACTCAAATACACCTATCACCGAATTTTAATTTAATTTTTGATCCCCTTATAAAGAATTCAAAGCAATTAGTTATAATTGAGCCTCCCTCATCATATTTATAACTTTATCATTAAACCACCTTTAACTGAAAACAGCACACCTCAGTTTGTGATGAGAAAAGCACATAACTAATGCTAACGATAAGTCTGTGATCAATTATGATACAAATAAAAACTGAAAAGCACAACACTCACTTTAGTCCAATAAGACAACTCTTAAATCAATCTGCCGTGCGCTTATCATACGCATCCATAACCTATGTAAACCAAAGCAATGAAAGCATAACCCAAAATAATATTAAACACAGTCCCAAATAATCAAGTTAACGCTACAAAAAATAAACAACTAGTAAGCTTTACAAGCATTTGTAGACAAAATGCCTTCAAAATCACCCGAATCTGGCCCATCCTTACTCATTCACATTGAGCGCTTAAACTTTAGTGATTACCGAGTTCAACAAATGAAAACATAATTGATTATCTTGTTTGAATATTGAAAACTGAAATAGGACAACTAATTTCGTGCTACACAAAATACATAACCCACAAAAAATTGTGTTTGATGATTATAAAAAGTTTAAAGCACAACACTGACCTTAATCCGATAAATGCATTCTTAAAACCGCCTTCATAGTGCCCATCATATGCTTCCGAGACCTATGTAAACCAAAACACAATTGGAAATAATAGTACACACAATAAAAGAATCAAACTTACACTGAGAAAAGAAAACATACAATAATCTTAACAAATAGTTCTTTAAAACTGGTTCCAAACTGTTTTGACGCTACGCTATTCTTAATCACTCATGGTTTAAATAATAACAAATAGACCTATCACCAAATATTAATCTAATGTTTGATCCCCATTTAAAAAAGTCAAAACAATTAGTTATAATTGATCCTCCCTTAGTATAGTTATAACCTTCCCATTCCTTTATTTCTTCTTTCTCCTCATGTCGGTCTCTTGGTGTTGATGGACGGTCGGAAATCTTCAGATCTGAAGACGACGAGGCGAGCAACGAAGAGCGACGGTGCTGCGAGAGACTGAGGCGAGGTAGCAACGGCGACGTTGAGTAGATCGTCAACGGCGAACTCGCGGCCACGGGCGGGGTGCGGTTGGAACTTAGGGTTGGAAGCTGTGGGCTGGGGGGCAACTGGAATGAGCTGGGGGTTGAGGGCCCAGATTTGGGTTCTGAGGGTGAGGCTGTGGGATGGTGGCTGGGATCTGTGAGGCTGGGGTCCGGGGTAGGCTGAGCGAGCGGAGTCTAGTGTGAATGAGAGTGGCTAGGGTGGGCTGGTGGCGCATGGGATGGGGTAGGGTGGACTGGTGGGGCAGGAGGCGGGGCTGGGGTGTGGTGCGGGGACAGGAGAGGAGGTCGTTGGGGGTTGCAAGACTGCGGAGGAGCAGGGGCCAGGTTGCCAGGTTGTGGATTGCTACCGGTAGTGCACCGCTTGCTGCTGCCGGGGCTGCATTCGTTTCATCGTCCGTCAGGGTTGTGGTCACAAACAAGGCAGTTGAGTACCGGAATAGACCTTATAATTGAGATTAATGATTGTTAAAATAAAATTAAAGCACAACACTCACCTTAATCCGATAAACCCATTCTTAAAACCACCTTCATAGTGCCCCATCTGATTCCTCCGTGACCTATGTAAACCAACACAATCCGAATTAATTTTAAATACAATAAAATGATCAAACTTACGCTGCGAAAATAACACATACAATAAAGTGATAAACTAAACAAACATTGGTATATAAATCTTGTTTCTAACAGTTTTCACGCTACACAATCCTTAATGACACACAGTTTATGGAGGCTAGGGAACAACATTTTTAGGCTCTTTTTACTCACTCAAATAGACCTATCACCAAATATTTATTTAATGTTGATCCCATTTCAAAAAAGTCCAAAGAAATTATTTATAATCAAGCCTCCTGAGACTAGCTCATCCTTACCCATTCATATTGGGCGCTAAAACTTAATTGTTTACCAAGTTCAAAAATCAAAGGCCACCGAATTTCATGCTACACGAAATACATAACCCACATAAATTTGTGATTATTGTATAAATAAAATGTTGACTTGGGGACGACCTTTTCAGGATAATTTTACTAACTCAAATAAACGTATAACCAAATATCAATTTAATGGTCGATCCCGTTTTATTTGACCCTCCCTCATTATAGTTATAACATTATCATCAAACCACCTCTAAGGCTCTAATACATAACTAATGCTAACAATCAATCTGATCATTTATGATACAAATAAAAACGTAAAGTACAACCCTCACCTTAGACCAATAAGACAACACAGAAATCCATCTGCCCTGTGCTCATTATAAGCATACGTAACCTGCGTAAACCAAAGCATAAAACAAAATAATATTAAACACACTCCCAAATAATCCAAATAATCAAACTTTGCACTGCGAAAAATAAACCAATAACAAACATTTTTAGATAAAATGGATTCAAGATCACCCGACATTAGCCCATCCTTATTTATATTGGGCGCTTAAACCTTATTGATTACCCCGTTTAAGAATCGAAAACATAATTGATTATCTTGATCGAACATTGAAAACTGAAAAAAGGACACCCAATTTGGTGACCTATGTAAACCATAACACAATCGGAATTAATTTCAAACAAACTAAAATAATAAAACTTACACTGTGAAAATAAAACATACAATAGACTTGGTTAACATTTGTATAGAAAATTGGTTTCTAACTATTTTGACACTACACAGTTCTTAATCACACCCAGTTTATGTAGGCTTGGGAACAAGTTATTCAGGCTCTTTTTACTTACTCAAATAGGCCTATCACCAAATAGTACTTCAATGTTCGATCCCGTTTCAAAAAAGTCAAAGCAATTATTTATAATTAATCCTGCGTCATTAGAGTTATAACCTTAAAATGAAACCACCTCTGACAGAGAATGACACACCTAATTTTGTATTGAGAAAAGTACATAACTAATGCTAGCAATAAGTCTGATCAATTATGATACAAATAAAAATATAAAGCACAACACTCACCTTAGATAAATAACACAACTCTTAACCCTGTGCTCATAATACAAATCTGTGACCTATATAAACCAAAGCATATCCCAAAAAAATATTAAACGCACTCCCAAAAAATCAAACTTACGCTGCGAAAAATAAACCCATAATAAGCTTATCAAGCATTTGTAGATAAAACCAATTTGTGTTTAATGATTACGAAAAAAATTAAAGCCTAACACACACCTTAATCCGATAAACCCAGTTCTGAAGGTGAGGCTGGGGGTGGTGGCTCCTAGGGAAGCTGGTTGGGCCCAAATAATAAATAATAGATAATAGATAAATAGATAAATAGATAAATAAATATACAGATATATAGATATAAAGATATATAGATATATAGATAAATAGATGAATTTATAAATAGATAAATAGATAAATAGTTAAAAAGATAAATAGACAAATAGATTATAGATTAATAGATAACACATAAATAGATAAACAGATAAATAGATAAATAAATAAATAAATAAATAAATAAATAAATAAATAAATAAATAAATAGATAGATAGATATATAGAGATATAGATATATAGATACATAGATACATAGATAAATATATAATTAGATAAATAGATAAATAGATAAATAGATAAATAGGTAAATAGATAAATAGATAATAGATAATAGATTAATAGAATAATAGATTAATAGATAATACATAAACAGATATATAGATATATAGTGAAATAGTTAAATAGATAAATAGAAATAGATAAATACATAAATAGATAAATAGTTAAATAGTTAAATAGATAATAGATAATAGATAGTAGATAATAGATAATAATGGATAATGGATAATAGATTATAGAATATAGATAAAAAAATTGAAAGTAATAGATAATAGAAGATAGAAGATAGAAAGATAGAAGATAGAAGATAGAAGATAGAAGATAGAAGATAGAAGATAGAAGATAGAAGATAGAAGATAGAAGATAGAAGATAGAAGATAGAAGATAGAAGATAGAAGATAATAGATAATAGATCATAGATGATAGATAATACATAAAAAGATAAATAGATAAACCAATTCTTTAAACCACCGACATAATGCCCATCAGATTCCTTGGTGACCTATGTAATCCAAAAAAAATCGAATTAATTTTAAACACACTAAAATTTCAAAGTTACGCTGCGAAAATAAAACATACAATAAACTTAACAAACACTTTTATTTAGAAACTGGATTCTAACTGTTTTGACGCTACAAAATGCTTAATCACTCAGTTTATGCAGGCTAGGGAACAACTTTTTCAGGCTCCTTTTGCTAACTCAAATAGACCTTATAATTGAGATTAATGATTGTTAAAATAAAATTAAAGCACAACACTCACCTTAATCCGATAAACCCATTCTTAAAACCACCTTCATAGTGCCCCATCTGATTCCTCCGTGACCTATGTAAACCAACACAATCCGAATTAATTTTAAATACAATAAAATGATCGAACTTACGCTCCGAAAATAACACCTACAATAAAGTGATAACTAAACAAACATTGGTATATAAATCTTGTTCCTAACAGTTTTCACGCTACACAATCCTTAATGACACACAGTTTATGTAGGCTAGGGAACACCATTTTTAGGCTCTTTTTACTCACTCAAATAGACCTATCACCAAATATTAATTTAATGTTGATCCCATTTCAAAAAAGTCAAAGAAATTATTTATAATTAAGCCTCCTGAGACTAGCTCATCCTTACTCATTCATATTGGGCGCTTAAACTTAATTGTTTACCAAGTTCAAAAATCAAAGGCCACCGAATTTCATGCTACACGAAATACATAACCCACATAAATTTGTGATTATTGTATAAATAAAATGTTGACTTGGGGACGACCTTTTCAGGATAATTTTACTAACTCAAATAAACGTATAACCAAATATCAATTTAATGGTCGATCCCGTTTTAGTTGACCCTCCCTCATTATAGTTATAACATTATCATCAAACCACCTCTAATACATAACTAATGCTAACAATCAATTTGATCATTTATGATACAAATAAAAACGTAAAGTACAACCCTCACCTTAGACCAATAAGACAACACAGAAATCCATCTGCCCTGTGCTCATTATAAGCATACGTAACCTGCGAAACCAAAGCATAAAACAAAATAATATTAAACACACTCCCAAATAATCCAAATAATCAAACTTGCACTGCGAAAAATAAACCAATAACAAACATTTTTAGATAAAATGGATTCAAGATCACCCGACATTAGCCCGTCCTTATTTATATTGGGCGCTTAAACCTTATTGATTACCCCGTTTAACAATCGAAAACATAATTGATTATCTTGATCGAACATTGAAAACTGAAAAAAGGACACCCAATTTGGTGACCTATGTAAACCATAACACAATCGGAATTAATTTCAAACAAACTAAAATAATAAAACTTACACTGTGAAAATAAAACATACAATAGACTTGGTTAACATTTGTATAGAAAATTGGTTTCTAACTATTTTGACACTACACAGTTCTTAATCACACCCAGTTTATGTAGGCTTGGGAACAAGTTATTCAGGCTCTTTTTACTTACTCAAATAGGCCTATCAGCAAATAGTACTTCAATGTTCGATCCCGTTTCAAAAAAGTCAAAGCAATTATTTATAATTAATCCTGCGTCATTAGAGTTATAACCTTAAAATGAAACCACCTCTGACAGAGAATAACACACCTAATTTTGTATTGAGAAAAGTACATAACTAATGCTAGCAATAAGTCTGATCAATTATGATACAAATAAAAATATAAAGCACAACACTCACCTTAGATAAATAACACAACTCTTAACCCTGTGCTCCATAATACAAATCTGTGACCTATATAAACCAAAGCATATCCCAAAAAAATATTAAACGCACTCCCAAAAAATCAAACTTACGCTGCGAAAAATAAACCCATAATAAGCTTATCAAGCATTTGTAGATAAAACCAATTTGTGTTTAATGATTACGAAAAAAATTAAAGCCTAACACACACCTTAATCCGATAAACCCAGTTCTGAAGGTGAGGCTGGGGGTGGTGGCTCCTAGGGAAGCTGGTTGGGCCCAAATAATAAATAATAGATAATAGATAAATAGATAAATAAATATATAGATATATAGATATAAAGATATATAGATATATAGATAAATAGATGAATTTATAAATAGATAAATAGATAAATAATTAAAAATATAAATAGATAAATAGATAATAGATTAATAGATAACACATAAATAGATAAACAGATAAATAGATAAATAGATAAATAGATAAATAGAGATATAGATATATAGATACATAGATAAATATATAATTAGATAAATAGATAAATAGGTAAATAGATAAATGGATAATAGATAATAGATTAATAGAATAATAGATTAATAGATAATGCATAAATAGATATATAGATAAATAGTTAAATAGTTAAATAGATATATAGAAATAGATAAATAGTTCAATAGTTAAATAGATAATAGATAATAGATAATAGATAATAGATAATAGATAATAGATAGTAGATAATAGATAATAATGGATAATGGATAATAGATTATAGAATATAGATAAAAAAAATTGAAAGTAATAGATAATAGAAGATAGAAGATAGAAGATAGAAAGATAGAAGATAGAAGATAGAAGATAGAAGATAGAAGATAGAAGATAGAAGATAACACATAAATAGATAAACAAATAAATAGATAAATAGATAAATAGACAAATAGTTAAATAGTTAAATAGATAAATAGAAATAGATAAATAGTTAAATAGATAATAGATAGTAGATAGTAGATAGTAGATAATAGATAGTAGATAGTAGATAGTAGATAAATAGGTAAATAGTTAAATAGATAATAGATCACAGATAATAGATAATAGATATATAGATAAATAGATATATAGATCATTATCATCATATAAATAGACTTATAGATATATAGATATATTGATATATAGATATATAGATATATTGATAAATATATAAATATAAATAGATAAATGGATAATAGATAATAGATATATAAATATATAGTTAAGTAGATAAGTAGATAAGTAGATAAGTAGATAAATAGATAAATAGATAAATAGATAAATAGATAAATAGATAATAGATAATAGATAATAGATAATAGATAATAGATAATAGATAATAGATAATAGATAATAGATAATAGATAATAGATAATAGATAATAGATAATAGATAATAGATAATAGATAAGAGATAAGAGATAATAGATTAGAGATAAGAGATAATATATAATAGATAATAGATAATAGATAAGCGCCCACTCCTAATTCCAACTTCACACTCCTCGAACCTTTATCATATGCATTTGTGTGACCTGTGTGTAAACCAAAGCACAATACGAAATATTTTTAAGCGCACGGCCACCTTACGTGGTTAAATTAAACCAAACAATCAACTTAACCAACTTTTGTATATAAACTGATTTTAGACTCTCCCGATCCTACTCCATCCGTAGTCACTCATATATGGAACATAAATTTGAATTGCTAAATAGATCATCTCGTTTGAAAAGTGAAAACCAAACTCACCAGATGTTCCTACCATATAACGTGAGGGTTTTTTGTGCGATAAATTTAATAATCTAGATGAATCTAGAATGTTGAGTAAATACGAGTGAATTTTGGACACTAGTAAATAGTTGTTTCGATTGTTCAGAATGAGGTTCTCGGGCTTCTTTTACAAACTCAATCAACTACCTTTGATATTAAGGTTTCACGCCCTTTGCAGAAAATTGACAACGGTTATTCTATAAGTGAAGGTTTAGAAATTAATCTTAAATTATTCTTCCTTCATTACTTTTTTCAAAAGTAAAACTTCAGAAAAAAATAGGACACTAAGCTTAACTTTAAAAAATTACATGAAATACAAATTATTAACAAATATAAAACAATAGGAAACTATAAAATCAATGGTTCAGGGAAATAACATACCGAGCGATTTTGTTGCAAAATTTCTAAAATTTGATTCGCACATATTTTTACCAGTGCCATAATCACTCTCCATATTCATCTGCCAAAACCTTCCCTACAGCCTGAAAAGTAGAGGACGGTTAGAGAAGTGCAAAGAAGACAAGGATACTATTGACCTCATTATACTTTTTCAAGCTCTATAAACTTACTTCAGGATCTCGAAGCTTCAATTTCTAGTAGGACTTTGTCCAGTTGAAAGGAACCAACTGCAGATTATCACTGTCATCATCATGCCCTTACAAACAATTCTTTCTCTTCCACTTACTAGATCTCTCGGGGCAGTTTATGGCCATTGGAAACCGTTTCAACACCCACATCAACTTTAGCAACCAGTACTATTGCTCTAAGTTCCAATTGCAGTATCACAGTTTCGCTCAATTCACTTGAGCTCGTGTCTGGAAGGCAGCGGTAAATTCAAATTCAGAGTGTAATCTAAAGAAGCATGTGTAATCCTACAGCATACAAACTGTTGATAGAAATGCTCAAAGTAATGTAAAAATGGGAATGCATATCACATATAACACATGCAGCTAAAACATGATGAGTTATGGACAAATCATCAACAAGTATGAAACAATAAGAAATTATAAAATACTGCTTCCCAGAAATAACATACCAAACGATTTAGTTGCATAATTTCTAAAATTTGCTTGGCACAAATTTTGTCCCATACCGTCACTCTCCATAAGCCTTGCCAAAACCTTCCCTACAGCCTGAAATGTGGCGAACTGTTAAAGAAGTGCAAAAAAGACAATAATATTATTGACTTCATTATACTTTCCTAAGCTTTAGAAACCTACTTTAGGATCTTGAAGCTTGAATATCTAGTAGGACTATGTCCCATTGAAAGGCACCAACTGGAGATTCAGGCTATCACTGGCATCATTATGCTCATACAAAGAACTCTTTTGACTTCCACTTACTAGATAAATATGAAACCTCATTGGGCAGTTGATGGGCACCTGCGAGTGACCTGAATATAAAGCTAAACACATCCCGAACTAATTATAACCGAAAATAATCAAAATTTAACTGCGGAATTAAACCAAACAGTGAAGATAACAAATTCTGTATGTAAACAAGTTTAAAACTGTCTCAAAGTTAAGCTTTTGCCTGTCCTCAAGCAAACTGAACAACGGGACTTACGATAATCACCACACGAAATCAAAACAATTAGCATGCACAGGTAGTTAAAGGGATGTTCACAGAACAGACAGACTAAACCAAGAAAATTCCTCCTTAAACTACATCTTTGTACTCTAGCTAAAATATTTGACAAAATTATTCAGAACATCCTCAAAGTAGTGACAGCATACACTAATAAACTAGCTACCGATCAGAAGGACTTGTGAAGGCGGTGGTGAATGGTGAATGGTAAATGGTTAGAAATAAACAGTCCCTTTTCTTGAGAGTGTGGAACATCCTAACAAAGACTTAATGCATTCAGGAATTTCGGGGCTATTCTTGGGATCAAGGAGCTCAGTAGGCCACCAATTAGGAACTATCATTTAGACCTATGCAAAGAGTAGACATGGTGTACAACTAAGCTAAACCGCCGCGGCACATTGGTGCTTTGACGTATACTTGAAGTACGCGAAGGACTAATGCTAATTTTGCAAAAAGCCTTCAAGTTCATTTAATAAAGTTCAGTTTTCCTTGTCATGTTGGCACGAGAACGCCATTTCTTTCGAAAGATACCCAAGTCTCATCTTATTGTGCTAACACTTACGCTTTTTGACCGGGGCTCCCATTCTCTTTTTCGCAAGGTAAGAGGTCTAGCTATAATTAATTTTTTCAATTTTCAGATTTTTACTAGACATTACCCCATTCTAATCTCGGCCTCACCAAGGAAAATTAGCAATTAAAGTTCATTTAAACAGGTGAATCCATGCCTACAATGCAATCCTCGAAAATATCAAATTCCTAAACAGTGACTACTCTTACCCCATTTGGGGCATAGGAACAGTGCCAAAAATGACTCCTACAAAAACTCCCTAAACTTAGCAAATTAATCCCCTAGTTCCTTAAACACCAAGACTTTGTCAGAAATGTTCACGGGTAAGGAAACACAGGCCATTTGGCTATGGAGCTCAATTAATTGGGTAAAGAATAAATGGTCAGGCTCAAAGTGGCTTCTCCTAAAGGACTTATTCAGGTAAGATGGAAGATTTATGAATTCAATGGGTGACTAGTGCCTTCATCCTCTCAACAAGTAGATTATAGTGCAAGCAATTTAAGCCTAAACACTTCAAAGATGTTCTAAAAGCATAGTCAAAACTCTAGCCAGCTCACAAAGACACAGTTTAAAGAAAAAATTTACAAAAATTTGACATGACTTTCCTATGAATATACAAATAACATCTGCGCATGCTAACAGAATTAATCTCATGTAACAACTACTGCCCGAATGCCCAATTCACTCCCACACACTTAAAATTTGGCATAGCCCTTGATAACCAAATATACACTATGCACAAAGGGGTAAGGGTAAGCCCTTGAAAAGGGTCACGCGTACTCATCTCAACTCAAGTCAACATTACAAACAAGCGAGTGATAGAGTCATGGAAACTTCCCTAAGGTGTTGGTCGGTGCAGAACGAAACTGGGTCAATTTGTAAACCGCAGCGTATCATCAAAAAGCAAACTTTGTGCTGCAAAACAATCAAACAACAACAAAGTAGAGTAGGGAGTGATAGTGTGATAGTGTAATATACATTCATCCAACAGAACAATCAAAGTATAGCAGCTAACGGAGGACAAGTAATCAACTATCTACTGTTCAGGAGGAGGTGGCTAGGAGGAGGGGGTGGCGGGGGGGCTTCAAAGAATGATCTCCAACTGGTCTCAAGAGAAGTGAGACGCTCATCGATCCCCTAAGTGAATTTTGTCGGATGAATCTAGAATGTTGAGTAATTCAGGTGAATTTTGGACATTAGTAAGGTATGACTACCCTCTATAATGCTCTCTATTAATGCAGAAAACGTCAGTAATTCAGTTTATACTTTATACAGTTATAGTTTAGAACTATACGAAACCGTATGCTAAAGCAATAGTTAAAAAAACTTCAGTTCATTTAATACTTCAAGTTTGAGTTTATAACTTCAGTTTATACTTCATACAATTATAGTTTATAACTTTATATAGTTATAGTTTATACTTTATACAATTATAGTTTATAACTTTATACAAAACATAATATGAAAGCAACTGTTAAAAACCACTTCAGTTCATTTTGAGTTTATAACTTCAGTTTATACTTCATACACTTACAGTTTATAATTTATACAATTATAGTTTATAACTTATACAAAACATTATACGAAAGCAACTGTTAAAACTTAAAAACCACTTCAGTTCATTAATACTTCATTTTGAGTTTATAACTTCAATTTATACTTTATAGTTTATAGAGTTATAGTTTATAACTTTTATAACTTTATGCAAAACAGTATAATAAAAAATCAGTTCTTAATAGCTAATAGATTTCTCTTCTTTTCTGTAAACTGAAGGCAAGTAATAAAATGAAGGCAAGTAAACTGAAATATCATTGAATTAGCATGTCTATCTAAATTCAGTTCTTAATGCATGTCTAAAGCCTAAACTGAATTTAGTTCTTAATGCATGTCTAAACTGAATTCCAGTTTAGTAACATACTAACATTTATCAAATTCAGTTTAGAACTTAACTTAAGAACTGAAATTCAGTTTACTAACATTTATCAAATTCAGTTTAGGATTCTGAAATTAGCCTGCATTTCAGTTTAGCCTGTATTTAGCACACCTGCATTTAGCCTTCTCAAATTTAAAGCCTTCTGATGTTCAGTTTAAACTTGAAATTTATATTTTAAACACTCAAAGTATCAGAAATTTAAAAGCTGATTCAGTTTTTACTCTTTTAACTTGCAGAAGACGTCTACTGCCTTCGCTAAGGAGTTTTGTGAGAAACGGAACGAAAAAAACAACAACGACCTACGATGAAAATACTGGGGATGTTGTTCGATGATGAGGAGTGCGATGATTGATGATGATTATGCCATAACCATCAAACAAAAACAAGCTAACAAGCCTAAATCCTAACATATTTTGCAAGACATGAAACTTTTTTGAATATTATGTTTTTTGGAAGTACTTTAAACAATTTTAACTTCACATGTTTTGATTAGAATGTTGTTATTCAACTTTTTTTCATGTTTTGGTGGTTGGGTTGATGAATTATAGTGTCTATCATTTCTTTTGAAGTTTTTTTGTCACGTGGCGACGCCATATTTGCGCCATCGCCATGAAAAATGGCTTGTGCGCCATGGATGTCGCCATGCTTCATGACAACTATGCCTGCGCGTGACCTGTACATTTGTGCGTGCGTCTGTGGGCGTGCGTGCGTGCGTGCGTGGGAGGGCGTATGCGTGTGCGCGTAGGCGAGCGGGCGGGCATGTGTGGCTGAATAGATAAATAAATAGATAAATGGATAAATAGTTAACTAGATAGATACTTATCTAAATAAATTGATAAATCGTTAAATAGTTATATAGATATATAGATATAGATAAATAGAAAATTAGTTAAATAGATAAATAGGCAAATAGTTAAATGGATAAATACATACATAGTTAGTTAAATATATAAATAAATAAATAAATAAATAAATAAATAAATAAATAAATAGATAAATAGGTAAATAGATAAATAGATAAATAGTTAAATAGATAAATAGTTAAATAACTAAATAGATAAATAGATAGATATATATATATATAGATAAATAGTTAAATAACTAAATAGATAAATAGTTAAATAGTGCGTGGGTGCAAGAGTGCATGCGTGCAGGTGCGTGCGTGCGCGTGTGCGTGCGGACGAGCGAGCGTGCCTGTGGGGTCGTGTGTGTGTGTGCCAGGCGTGTGTGCGTGGGTGGGCGGGCGGGCGGGCAAAAGGGCGTGCATTGGTGTGTGTGTGTGTGTGTGTGCGTGCGTGCGCGTGCGTGCGTGTGCGTGTGCGTGTGCGTGTGCGTGTGCGTGTGCGTGTGCGTGTGCGTGTGCGTGTGCGTGTGCGTGTGCGTGTGCGTGTGCGTGTGCGTGTGCGTGTGCGTGTGCGGGTGCGGGTGCGGGTGCGGGTGCGGGTGCGTGTGTGCGTGCGTGCGTGCGTGCGTGCGTGCGTGCATGCGTGTGTGTGTGTGTGTGTGTGTGTGTGTGTGTGTGGTGGCGTGTGTGGGTGGGGGTGGGTGGGGGCGTGCATGTGGGCGTGCGTGTGTGCATGTGCGGACGTGTGTGCGTGGGTGGGCAGGGCGTGTGTGCGGGCGAGTGGGCGTGCGTGTGTGCACGTGCGGACGTGTGTGCGTGGGTGGGCAGGGCGTGTGTGCGGGCGGTGTGGTTGTGGTTGGGCGTGCGGGCAGACGGGCGTGCATGGGTGTGTGTGGGTGTGTGGTTGTGGGCGTGTGGTGGCGTGTGTGGGTGGGAGTAGGTGGGGGCGTGCATGTGGGCGTGCATGTGTGCACGTGCAGACGTGTGTGCGTGGGTGGGCAGGGCGTGTGTGCGGGCGAGTGGGCGTGCGTGCGTGCGTTCGTGTGTGTGCGGGAGAGTGGGCTTGTGTGCGGGCGGGCGGGCGTGGGTGTGTGGGTCTGGGTGTGGTGGGTGTGTGTGTGCACGTGTGTTGGGCGTGCGTGCGTGCAGGTGTGTGTGTGTGGGTGTGTGTGTGTGTGTTGGCGTGGGCATGGGCGTGTGTGTGTGGGCGTGTGTGGGCGGGCGGTGCGTGTGTGTGTATGTGTGCGGGGGTGTGTGCCTGCGTGCGTGTGTGCGAGCGTAAGCGGGCGGGCGGCGCGCGCGCGTGTGTGTGTGGGTGTGAGGGTGGGGGCGTGCGTGTAGGACTGCATGCGTGCGTGCATGTGCGTGCGGGAGTGCGAGCGTGCGTGGGTGTGCGTGCGGGCGTGTGGGCGTGCGTGCGTGCGTGTGGACGTGCAATTATTTAATAGATATATAACTAGATAAATTGATAAATAGTTAAATAGGTAAATAGATATATAGATATAGATAAATAGATAAATAGTTAAATAGATAAATAGACAAATAGTTAAATGGATAAATACATAAATAGTTAAATATATAAATAAATAAACAAATAAATAGATATATAGATAAATGGGTTAATAGATAAATAGTTAAATAGATAAATAGTTAAATAGATAAATAGATAAATAGTTAAATAACCAAATAGATAAATCGTTAAAAAGATACATATATAAATAGATAAATAGTTAAATAACTAAATAGATAAATAGTTAAATAGTGCGTGGGTGCGGTTGTGTGTGTGTGCACGTGTGCTGGGCGTGCGTGCGTGCGTGTGTGTGTGTGTGTGTGTGGGTGTGTGTGTGTGTGTGTCTGTGTGTGTGTGTGGGCGTGGGCATGGGCGCGTGTGTGTGTGTGTGTGTGTGTGTGTGTGTGTGTGTGTCAGTGTGTGCGGGCGTGCGGGCAGCGTGCGTGCGGGCGGCCGGGCGGCCGGGAGGGTGTGTGGGAGGGGGCGTGCGTGCGTGTGTGGGTGTGTGTGTGTGCGTGTGTGTGTGGGGGGGGTACGTGCGTGTGTGCGTGCGTGTGTGAGTGTGGACGTGCAGGCGGGCGGGCGGGTGTGCGTGTGTGCGTGGGAGCAAGACTGCGTGCGTGCGGCCGGCCGAGCATGGGTGTGTGTGGGTGTGTGGGTGGGGGTGCGTGTGGGCGTGCGTGCATGTGCGTACGGGCGGGCGGGCTGGCGGGCGTGCGTGGGTGTGTGTGGGTGTGTGGATGTGGGTGGGGGCGTGTGTGCGTGCGTGCGTGTGTGCGGGTGCGTGCGTTTGAGCGTGCGTCTGTGGGCGTGCGTGCGTGGGCGCGCGCGCGGGCGCGCGGGCGTGTGTGGCTGAATAGATAAATAAATAAATATATAAATGAATAAATAGTTAACTAGATAAATAGTTATCTAAATAAATAGATAAATCGTTAAATAGGTAAATAGATATATAGATATATAGATAAATACACAAATAGTTAAATGGATAAATAGATAAATAGTTAAATAAATAAATAAATAAATAAATAAATAGATAAATAGATAAATAGATAAATAGTTAAATAGATAAATAGTTAAATAGATAATTAGTAAAATAGATAAATAGATAAATAGATAAATAGTTAAATAACTAAATAAATAAATAAATAGTTAAATAGATACATATATAAATAGATATATAGTTGAAGAGTCCTGTTCCTATCAGGAGCTCCTGAAGAGAAGCCCCGTGCGGACAAGCCCCATCAGAGGGTCTTCCCGGTGGAATTTTTTGATGAATTTTTTTGAGCATGTTCCTCATCAAGTCTAGTTTCTCCATACCAAATTTCAGCTCAAAATTCGATCGGGGAAGGCAGTCAAATAAATCCTAGAAACATACTGCACTTTATATGTGCGCAGAATGAGCCATAGTTTTCCAGGATTTATTTGACTGCCTTCCCGATCGAATTTTGAGCTGAAATTTGGTATGGACAAACTAGACTTGATGAAGAACATGCTCAAAAAATTTCATCTAAAAATTCCACCGAGAAGACCCTCTGATGGTCTTGTCCGCACGGGGCTTCTCATCAGGAACTCCTGATGTGAACTGCCCTCTATAGTTGAATACCTAAATAGATAAATAGTTAAATAGTGTGTGGGTGCAAGAGTGCATGCGTGCGTGTGCGTGAGTGTGTGTGTATGTGTGTGGGTGTGTGGGTAGGCGTGCATGTGGGCATGCGAGCGTGCGGTGCGTGTATGTGTGCGTGTGTTCGGGCGTACGAGCGGGTGTGTGTGTGTGTGTGTGTGTGGGTGTGGGGGGCGTGCGTGCAGGCGTGCATGCGTGCGGTGCATGTTGCGTGCGGGAGTGCGACCGTGCGTGGGGTGTGTGTGTGTGTGTGTGTGTGTGTGTGTGTGTGTGTGTGTGTGTGTGTGTGTGCGGACGTGTGGGCGTGCGTGTGTGCGTGCGTGTGTTAGTGTGGACGTGCAGGCAGGCGGCGGGGGTGTGCGTGCGTGTGCGTGCGTGCGGCCGGGCGGGCGGTCCGGGCGAACCGAGCGTGGGGGTGTGTGTGCCTGTGAGGGTGGGGGCGTGCGTATGGACGTGCCTGCGTATGTGCGTGCGTGCATGTGCGTGCGGGGCGGTGGGGCTGTGTGTGTATGTGTGCGGGGTGTGTGTGCCTGCATGCGTGTGTGCGAGCGGGGGCGGGGCGGTGGCGCGTGCGCGGGGTGTGAGGGCGTGTGCGGCCGGCCGGCCCGGCCGGGCGTGTGTGTTGGGTGTGGGTGGGGGCATGTGTGTGCGTGCGTGCGTTGCGACCGTGCGCTCGGGGCGTGCGCGGGTGTGTGCGGGTGTGCGGTTGTGGGCGTGTGGTGGTGTGTGTGTGCGTGTGTGTGTTGCGTGTGCGGGCGAGTGGGGGCGTGTGCGTGGGGGGTGTGCGTGGGCGCGTGTGTGTGTGCGTGGGCGTGTGCGTGTGTGTGTGGCGTGGGCGTGTGTGTGTGTGTTGGGGTGTGTGGGCGTGCGGGCGGGCGGGTGTGCGTGCGTGCGAGCGGGCAGACAGCCGGGCGGGCGGGGTGTGTGGGTGTGTGCGTGGGGGTGTGTGGGTGTGTGGGTGGGGGTGTGTTGGGGGCGTGCGTGTGTGTGCTGCGTGCGGGCGTGTGTGCGGGGCGTGTGTGTGTGTGTGGGCGGCCAGGGCGAAGGGGCGTGTGTGCGTGCGTGCGTTCGTGTGTGTGCGGGAGAGTGGGCGTGTGTGTGTGCGTGGGCGTGTGTGTGTGTGTGGGCGTGGGCATGGGCGTGTGTGTGTGTGTCGGTGTGTGTGGGCGTGCGTGCGGGGCGGGGGCGGGAGGGGGGTGTGGGTGTGTGGGGCGTGTGGGTGGGGGCGTGTGTGCGGTGCATGTGCGTGCGGTCGTGCGAGCAATACGTGTGTGTGTGTGTGTGTGTGTGTGTGCGTGCGTGCGTCTGTGGGCGTGTGTGTGTGGGCGTGCGTGCATGTGTGAGTGTGGACGTGCAGGCGGGGCGGGGCGGGGTGTGCGGTGCGTGCGTGCGTGGGAGCAAGAGTGCTGTGCGTGCGGGCAGCCGGGCATGGGTGTGTGTGGGGGTGGGGGTGCGTGCGGGCGTGCGTAGGCGGGGGCAGGCGTGCGTGCGTGGGTGTGTGTGGGTGTGTAGATGTGGGGTGGGGGCGTGCATGTGTGCGTGCGTGCGTTTGTGCGTGCGTCTAGTGGGCGTGCGTGCGTGCGTGGGAGGGCGTAGGCGTGTGCGCGTAGGCGAGCGGGGCGGGCATGTGTGGCTGAATAGATAAATAAATAGATAAATGGATAAATAGTTAACTAGATAGATACTTATCTAAATAAATTGATAAATCGTTAAATAGTTATATAGATATATAGATATAGATAAATAGAAAATTAGTTAAATAGATAAATAGGCAAATAGTTAAATGGATAAATACATACATAGTGATCGGTGTATTTTTTAGTGAGTAAAACGTAGTTGGCTAATCCGAAGACTAACCAGACCACGAGTATCGTCTCTCAAGGAGTGGCAAAAAGGAAGTTTTTAAATACAGTCCGTGATCACAGGCTAGCACAAGTCATGGTAAATCTTTCCCGAATAATTATTTTTGGGTGATAAGATAAAATAAAAATAACTAACTAACAGCGAGTGTAAAAATAAATAGAATAAAAAAAATTAAATTGATTCAAGATTTTAAAACAGGGTTCAAATTGATGGTTCGGGTTCTGGGTGTTCTTTCGGGGATTAGAATTAAGTAAAATTGATTTTCAATTGTTCCTGGAAAAAAAATGAAATAAACTCTCATAGACAAGAATTAAATCATAATCTCACAATCCTAACTTATTTCTAAGATCAGATTGCTTGTATAAAGACCCAAGCTAATTTAACTCAATTTCTCATAGACAAGAATTGAATTAAATCCAGAATTCATATATGGGGGTGATCAAATTCATAAGACAATTAATATTAATCTTATACAATTTTCCAGAAAATTAATTGAATTTCAAAAACTAAATTCAAACCCTCAAGAACCCATAACCCTAGCCCCAATTCAAACCCGATATGAAATTAGCTACTCATAATTAAAATTAACATCACAGAATTATTGATAAACATGGTAAGGAGCTAGAAATAAAACCTGAAGTATGACTATTTAATGGAAAGAAACTGAAATTATAAGTTGGAGATGAACAAATTCAAAATCCCATCCAAAAGTACGAACCAGTAATGTCAAAAATGCTAACACTTACAATTCTTGTTCAAAAGCTGAATTGAATTGGAAGAAATTAGAGAAAAGTGAAGCTGATGCATTTCCTGAGCCCGTTCTGCTGCTGCGGCTATTCTACGAGAGAAGAGAAGAAGTACTTGCTGCGGCAAATTGAAAAGGAAAAGAATGAATAGATGATCCCCTGCGGCTAATCCCTGTGCCGCTGTGCGGCTACCGCTGATGTTGTGTCAAGAAAAAAAACGATGATAATCCCACTGCTCTGCGGCTAAGGTTCCTGGGGAAAAAACTCCCCGCTCCTCTGGACTCTTTGGGCTGCCAAGTGGCTGCAGTTTATTTTCTTTCGGGCTGTGCAAAACTATTTTTCAAGAGCCTTTAGAGTGTCCCACTCTAACATAAATGCGTTATTCACCGCAAATTCGGCCTGTACAATCACAACTCACCACACCCGCTAATCATATGCAATTTTACAATCAAATTACTCCAAAAATGTCAAATTATGTAGAAAAATACTACACCGAATACGAATGCCACCGGGACCGAAAAATAGCAAATTTTCATTCAAAACCCCCAATAGTCACCCGATTAATTATAAAAATTAGACAATTAACACCCAAAATATGAGTGAAAGATAGGAACGGAACGAGCCTATCAAATCTCCCCACTACTTGAGCGTTGCTTGCCCCCAAGCAACAGTGCATTAAACTCACGGAAAAACGAAGTAATCGCATGTAACGCCTGGTTCAAAAATCAATCACACCCAAAACGAATGACTGCACAAGATCTTTTCTTTCTTAACAACGAAACCAAGATTCACATGCTAAACAATATTTTCAAAAGTAAAGTCCCTCTCCAACCGACTAAAATGTAAAGAAAAGCATGATGGTCCCAACGGTGTAGGTGTGTGAAATTCAAACCACCAATCATTCCAAAAACCCAAGAGTTGTGTGATTAAACTGGTATACTCGTGATTTTTTTTTTGAATATGTAAAGTTGACCAGGTTCTGGATTGCAGGACTGATTCAAGCTCTAGGGCCTGGGAGTTTATCTCATTACTGTGTACTCAACTCTCACACGAGGGTGATTCGCGAGATGAGCAGAGCCCCATTTCGGGGATGAAATTCTTGACACACGAAGTGTAACCCCATTACAAGAATCAGTTACCTACTTAGCATGAAGTTATCCCGATATGCTTAGAAAGCAGAGCTCCTTACGGAGTAAGGATTTTCAACACCTGGTCAGTCAAGCAATTATTGATGAAGAACTACTGAATCACGAGTAAAACTGAATTTAATCGACACAAATCAAACCATCCAACATGCCAACATTTCCCAAGAATATACACACCACCCCGATGTTTACACCATTACTAATTCTTTCCAAGAAAGATGGAGGAGATGGAAGTTTACAAAAGAAAATAAAGATTAACAAGTTACCTCTGTTGCGTTGCTAAACCAAAAAAGAGCTCGTACACCTCAAAATGTTTTTGGGCAGAATAACTTCATCACCAAATGTCATGTTCAAGCTACAATCAAACCTCCCCACACTTAGGGGTGACATCGCCTCGAGGTCAAAGAAAAGATTAAAACAGAAGTAACAGGGGCAAGTTAAAAAATAAAATGATTTTCAGCCCGGCAACACATCATAATCAGAATTAATAATCAACACAAATCAACAAGAGGAGTAATATGATAGTAAGCACACATTCTTAGCAGCGTAGTAAAAGTTGGCCAGAATACCGTACAAGTCAAATTGCAGTGAATAACCTCCAGAATAACTTAAAACTCGGCAGCTTTTAGCTCCTTGGTCGCTTGTGATTGGAAGTCCGTGCAGTGTGCCTAGTTAATTGCTGCCCAGTGACTTCACTTCTTGAGCTAGTGTATGTCTCAAATCTGAATCCAGCTCATATATTGCTCTCTGGATGTAGTGCAGGATGTAGCCCTCAGGAGCTCCATCAATGTAGGATGGAACTTTGACTTCCATAGTCAATCCATGATCGCCCTGTCATACCTACATTTCAAAGCAACAAAATTCAACTGCACAACAACAGGATGAAAACGTAACAACAATGGACAAACAAAAATCCAAAAGAAAACAAAAACTCCTAATTCTGTTTTTTTAATGTTTTTTAAAGGTGGGTTGCCTCCCATAAGCGCTTCTTTAACGTCACTAGCTTGACGATAAAACCTCATTCTTAGTCTGGTTCAAGACTTAAAACCTCCTTAAAGTCACCGATAAACTCTTCAAAGATAACTATCATTCCACGCATAAATGTGATAGGGACATTGCATAGATCAAAAGACATCCAATGAGATGCAAATGTCTCAAATGGGCAAGTAAAAGTAGTATTTTCCTGGTCAACGGGATCAACATGTACTTGAAAGTAATCGCTCATTCCGTCTTGGGAACAATGATAAGCATGCCCCACCAAACTCTCAATCAGCTGGTCAACAAAAGGTAAGAGAGAGTGATCCTTCTGAGTGGCCTCATTCAGTTTACGATAGTCAACGACCATCCGCCACCCGGTCACAGTCCTACTAGGTAGGAATTCCCCCTTCTCACACTTGATTTTGTGGGTACAGAAGATCGGGCTAATCCCATGAAGATCCTCAAACTTACGAGCAATGACTTGCTCGTGGCACCTAAGGACATCCAACAATTTTTCCTTCTGTCCCGAATCTAACTGAGCTGAAATATTGATAGGGCATTGGCCCTCCGTATCCAAAAATGCATACTCCAGGTGACTAGGGAGTGGTTTGAGTTCAGGAGTAACCTTATCAGTGGGTTACTCCTCAAACTCAGTAAGCAACGTAGGGGAAAATATCATCCCTAATCACCTGCCTCGCAATCAACAATCATTTCTTCTTCATTTTCAGCCACTATATCCCCCACATAATGAATGTCACTATCTGGTGGGGTAATATCACTATCGCCTCCCAAACAAATAACCCTCCACTGACTCAAACATATCAAGATAATTGCATGATTCAGTGGGGTCTGAGGCCTTACTCATCACATCTGAGAGTTTAAAAGTGCACACATCGTCCCCAACTCTCAGAGAAAGTGAAGCCATCAGCAACATCAACAAGGGCCCTATCAGTAGCAAGAAAGGGCCTCCCTAAAATAAGTGGAGTCTCACGATCTTCCTCCATGTCCATGACCACAAAATCGACAGGGAATATGAACTTTTCCACCCGTACTAAATACATCCTCTAGAATTCCTTTCGGGTATTTCACCGATCGGTCCGCTAGCTGGAGGCTCATACGAGTGGGCTTAAGTTCACCCAAGCCAAGTTTCATGACCACAGAGGAAGGCATCAAGTTGATGCTAGCCCCTAAATCAGCTAAAGCATTATTAAACTTAAAATTTCCAATAGAACAAGGCACAAGAAAACTCCCTGGGTCTTTTAATTTTGGAGGCATGGTCTTCAGAACAACTGCTGAACATTCTGCATTGAGATCCACGACTTCTGGCTCTTCCCACCTCCTCTTTTTCGTGAGAAGGTCCTTCATAAAATTTTGCATACCTCGACATCTCTGTCAAAGCCTCCATGAATGGCATATTGATATGGAGCTGCTTCAAATGCTCCATAAATCTGATTAGGTTCGTGTTGTCATTGTTCCTCTTCACCCGTGTAGGAACGGGAGGGGTGGAGTCTTCTTACTCTTCTCCTTTTTCAGAGCTTCTTCCTTCTGTACTTCTTCACTCTTGGCTAGAGAGGGAGCAACCACTTGTTCTTCTTCAACTTCCTGGGATTTGGGGCCTTGAAGCTGTTGGTCATCATCTTGTTGAGGCATTGGCGGAGTAGAAACTTCTGGAAGTGTTCTCCCGCTTCGTAGCGTAACAGCTTGCACATTGCTCCCTTGGGTTAGGTTCTGTTGAACTCAGAAGGCTGCCCGGTTCTCTTGAAGCACTTGAGCCAAGCTGGCGGATAAGAGCTTCTAGGTTGCTGAAACGCTGGTGCATCTCTGCTTGATTTTTGGCTAATTCAGCCACTGTTTTCTCTAACGCTGCATTTACAGGAGGCTGCTCAAGTTGTCTTTGATGAGGCGGGGATATAAGTGGGCTGATTTAAATTGCCTCTGTTCTGAAAATTTCCTTGAAAATTAGGAGCATTTCGCTGCCCTTGATTCTGATTTTCAGGCCTCCACGAGCCTCCTGCTTGCTGAAAGTTTCCTCTCTGAGCTTGATTGTTAAGAAACTGTCCACCTCCTCTCTGGCCTTGACCATATTCCATGAAATTGACGTTTTGGACCACTTGGTGTGCCTGATTCTGAACATACAGAGGACATGTGTGAGTAAGGTGAGCTCCCATGCACATCTCGCAAGATAAAGCGAGTTCTTGTCCGGTCGGGCTTGGATAGCTTGCTCGAACAGGAAGTGGGGCAGAATACATAGGATAAGAAGGCTGATATGCCCCAATATTATGAGCCTGTTGCTGCTGAGAGGTCTGTGCCTTCAAGTCTTTCACGTCCACTGCCAGTCCTTCTATCTTCGCGGTGAGTGCAGTGATGGGGTCCAGATTAAGCAAACCGGGTGGATTCTGAGTTCTCTCCTTGCCCGCATACCAATACTTATCATTTGAGGCCAGGTTCTCAATTATCTGCTCTTCTGCCTGTGGGGATAATTTCAGAAACATACCCCCTTGAGCTGCCCGGTCTAGCTCTCTCATATACTCCAACCGAAGACCATTATAAAATCTGCACATAATTGTGGCTGCATTCATGAATGTTTCAGGGCACTTCCTTTTTAACGTCTTCAGCCTATCCCATGCTTCACTGAAAGATTCGGTCGGAGCTTGAGTGAAATTAAGGATTTCTGTCTGAACCTTGATAGCGGCAGAGGGAGGAAAATACTCCTGCATAAATGCCTGATGAAGCTTCTCCCATGTATCAAAGTGCCCGTTTGGAAAGCTACGGAGCCATCGTGAAGCTTTGTCTATCAACGAGAACGGGAATAAAGTCAACCTGACTGCTTCGCTGGACACTCCATTATATTTGAACGTGGCACAAGTCTGAATAAAGCTCTCAATATGCTCCATTGGATCTTCATGAGTGTATCCACAGAATGGATTATTAGCAAGCATCTGAATCATGGCTGGCTTGATTTCAAAATTGTTGGCCTCAATGGTGGGGTGCACCAATGCTATTTCTCGCCACATAATTAGGCGTCAACGTCTCCAGAGTTGTCTGATCGGCCATTTTCTCCAAGTCTTCTAGCAAACGCCTTTTAGCTCTTCCTCGGAATAAGCGTTCAGGATTAGAATACCCTGCAAATAGATCTTGTTCCCCCGAGGAGCGAGTGCGCATGCACTAGTTCCTGCAGCTTAGTTCACGTGCAAAGAACACCCAAAAACGACAAACAAATAACAGGAAAAAAATAGAAAGTCTCACCGAATTGCTTTTACCTATTCCACAGAAAAGTACTTAACAAACAACCGTGCCACTCCCCGGGCAACGGCGCCATTTGATCGGTGTATTTTTAGTGAGTAAAATGTAGTTGGCTAATCCGAAGACTAACCAGACCACGAGTATCGTCTCTCAAGGAGTGGCAAAAAGGAAGTTTTAAATACAGTCCGTGATCACAGGCTAGCACAAGTCATGGTAATCTTTCCGAATAATTATTTTTGGGTGATAAGATAAAATAAAAATAACTAACTAACAGCGAGTGTAAAAATAAATAGAATAAAAAAAATTAAATTGATTCAAGATTTTAAAACAGGGTTCAAATTGGATGGTTCGGGTTCTGGGTGTTCTTTCGGGATTTAGAATTAAGGTAAAATTGATTTTCAATTGTTCCTGGAAAAAAAATGAAAAGATCAGATTGCTTGTATAAGACCCAAGCTAATTTAACTCAATTTCTCATAGACAAGAATTGAATTAAATCCAGAAATTCATATATGGGGTGATCAAATTCATATAGACAATTAATATTAATCTTATACAATTTTCCAGAAAATTAATTGAATTTCAAAAACTAAATTCAAACCCTCAAGAACCCATAACCCTAGCCCCAATTCAAACCCGATATGAAATTAGCTACTCATAATTAAAATTAACATCACAGAATTATTGATAAACATGGTAAGGAGCTAGAAATAAAACCTGAAGTATGACTATTTAATGGAAAGAAACTGAAATTATAAGTTGGAGATGAACAAATTCAAAATCCCATCCAAAAGTACGAACCAGTAATGTCAAAAATGCTAACACTTACAATTCTTGTTCAAAAGCTGAATTGAATTGGAAGAAATTAGAGAAAAGTGAAGCTGATGCATTTCCTGAGCCCGTTCTGCTGCTGCGGCTATTCTACGAGAGAAGAGAAGAAGTACTTGCTGCGGCAAATTGAAAAGGAAAAGAATGAATAGATGATCCCCTGCGGCTAATCCCTGTGCCGCTGTGCGGCTACCGCTGATGTTGTGTCAAGAAAAAAAACGATGATAATCCCACTGCTCTGCGGCTAAGGTTCCTGGGGAAAAAACTCCCCGCTCCTCTGGACTCTTTGGGCTGCCAAGTGGCTGCAGTTTATTTTCTTTCGGGCTGTGCAAAACTATTTTTCAAGAGCCTTTAGAGTGTCCCACTCTAACATAAATGCGTTATTCACCGCAAATTCGGCCTGTACAATCACAACTCACCACACCCGCTAATCATATGCAATTTTACAATCAAATTACTCCAAAAATGTCAAATTATGTAGAAAAATACTACACCGAATACGAATGCCACCGGGACCGAAAAATAGCAAATTTTCATTCAAAACCCCCAATAGTCACCCGATTAATTATAAAAATTAGACAATTAACACCCAAAATATGAGTGAAAGATAGGAACGGAACGAGCCTATCACATAGTTAGTTAAATATATAAATAAATAAATAAATAAATAGATAAATAGGTAAATAGATAAATAGATAAATAGTTAAATAGATAAATAGTTAAATAACTAAATAGATAAATAGATAGATATATAAATAGATAAATAGTTAAATAACTAAATAGATAAATAGTTAAATAGTGCGTGGGTGCAAGAGTGCATGCGTGCGTGTGCGTGCGTGCGCGTGTGCGTGCGGACGAGCGAGCGTGCCTGTGGGGTCGTGTGTGTGTGTGCCAGGCGTGTGTGCGTGGGTGGGCGGGCGGGCAAAAGGGCGTGCATTGGTGTGTGTGTGCGTGTGCGTGTGCGTGTGCGTGTGCGTGTGCGTGTGCGTGTGCGTGTGCGTGTGCGTGTGCGTGTGCGGGTGCGGGTGCGGGTGCGGGTGCGGGTGCGGGTGCGGGTGCGTGCGTGCGTGCGTGCGTGCGTGCGTGCGTGCGTGCGTGCGTGCGTGGTGTGTGTGTGTGTGTGTGTGTGTTTGTGTGTGTGGTGGCGTGTGTGGGTGGGGGGTGGGTGGGGGCGTGCATGTGGGCGTGCGTGTGTGCACGTGCGGACGTGTGTGCATGGGTGGGCAGGGCGTGTGTGCGGGCGAGTGGGCGTGCGTGTGTGCACGTGCGGACGTGTGTGCGTGGGTGGGCAGGGCGTGTGTGCGGGCGAGTGGGCGTGCGTGCGTGCGTTCGTGTGTGTGCGGGAGAGTGGGCTTGTGTGTGGGGCGTGCGTGCGTGGGTGTGTGGGTCTGGGTGTGGTGGGTGTGTGTGTGTGCACGTGTGTTGGGCGTGCGTGCGTGCAGGTGTGTGTGTGTGTGTGGGTGTGTGTGCGTGTTGGCGTGGGCATGGGCGTGTGTATGTGGGCGTGTGTGGGCGTGTGTGGGCGGGCGGTGCGTGTGTGTGTATGTGTGCGGGGGTGTGTGCCTGCGTGCGCGTGTGCGAGCGTAAGCGGGCGGGGCGCGTGCGTGTGTGTGTGGGTGTGAGGGTGGGGGCGTGCGTGTAGGACTGCATGCGTGCGTGCATGTGCGTGCGGGAGTGCGAGCATGCGTTGGTGTGTGTGCGGGCGTGTGGGCGTGCGTGCGTGTGTGTGGACGTGCAATTATTTAATAGATATATAACTAGATAAATTGATAAATCGTTAAATAGGTAAATAGATATATAGATATAGATAAATAGATAAATAGTTAAATAGATAAATAGACAAATAGTTAAATGGATAAATACATAAATAGTTAAATATATAAATAAATAAACAAATAAATAGATATATAGATAAATGGGTTAATAGATAAATAGTTAAATAGATAAATAGTTAAATAGATAAATAGATAAATAGATAAATAGTTAAATAACCAAATAGATAAATCGTTAAAAAGATACATATATAAATAGATAAATAGTTAAATAACTAAATAGATAAATAGTTAAATAGTGCGTGGGTGCGGGTGTGTGTGTGTGCACGTGTGGTGGGCGTGCGTGCGTGCGTGCGTGTGTGTGTGTGTGCTTGTGTGTGAGTGTGTGTGTGTGTGGGCGTGGGCATGGGCGTGTGTGTGTGTGTGCATGTGTGCGTGTGTGTGTGTGTGTGTGTGTGTGTGTGTGTGTGTGTGTGTGTGTGTGTGTGTCAGTGTGTGCGGGCGTGCGGGCGTGCGGGCGTTGCGTGCGTGCGAGCGGCCGGCCGGCCGGGAGGGTGTGTGGGTGTGGGTGTGTGGGAGGGGGCGTGCGTGCGTGTGTGCGTGCATGCATGTGCGCGTGTGTGCGTGCGTGTGTGTGTGTGTGTGTGTGTGCGTGTGTGTGTGGGGGGGGGGGCGTACATGCGTGTGTGCGTGCGTGTGTGAGTGTGGACGTGCAGGCGGGCGGGCGGGTGTGCGTGTGTGCGTGGGAGCAAGAGTGCGTGCGGCCGGGCGGCCGAGCATGGGTGTGTGTGGGTGTGTGGGTGGGGGGTGCGTGTGGGGGTGCATGCATGTGCGTGCGTGCGGGCTAGCGGGCGTGTGTGGGTGTGTGGATGTGGGTGGGGGGCGTGTGTGTGTGCGTGCGTGTGTGCGGGCGTGGGTGCGTGCGTCTGTGGGCATGTGTGCGTGCATGCGTGGGAGGGCGTGTATGCGTGTGTGCGTGGGCGAGCGGGCGGGCGTGTGTGGCTGAATAGATAAATAAATAAATAGATAATTGAATAAATAGTTAACTAGATAAATAGTTATCTAAATAAATAGATAAATCGTTAAATAGGTAAATAGATATATAGATAAATAGACAAATAGTTAAATGGATAAATAGATAAATAGTTAAATAAATAAATAAATAAATAAATAAATAGATAAATAGGTAGGTAAATAGATAAATAGTTAAATAGATAAATAGTTAAATAGATAATTAGTAAAATAGATAAATAGATAAATAGATAAATAGTTAAATAACTAAATAAATAAATAGTTAAATAGATACATATATAAATAGATAAATAGTTAAATACCTAAATAGATAAATAGTTAAATAGTGTGTGGGTGCAAGAGTGCATGCGTGCGTGTGCGTGAGTGTGTGTGTGTGTGTGTGGGTGTGTGGGTAGGCGTGCGTGTATGTGTGCGTGTGTGCGGGCGTACGAGCGGGCGTGTGTGTGTGTGTGTGTGTGTGTGTGTGGGTGTGTGGGTGGGGGCGTGCGTGCAGGCGTGCATGCGTGCATGTGCGTGCGGGAGTGCAAGCGTGCGTGGTGTGTGTGTGTGTGTGTGTGTGTGTGTGTGTGTGTGTGTGTGTGTGTGTGTGTGTGTGTGTGTGTGTGTGTGTGTGTGTGTGTGTGCGCGGACGTGTGTGCGTGGGTGTGTGAGTGTGGACGTGCAGGCAGGCGGGCGGGTGTGCGTGCGTGTGCGTGCGTGCGTGCGGCCGGGCGGCCGGGCGACCGAGCGTGGGTGTGTGTGGCTTTGAGGGTGGGGGGCGTGTGGGGACGTGCATGTGGGCGTGCCTGCGTGTGTGCGTGCATGTGCGTGTGGGCGGTGCGTGTGTGTGTGTGTGTGTATGTGTGCGGGGGTGTGTGCCTGCATGCGTGTGTGCGAGCGTGGGCGGGCATGCGCGTTCGCGGGTGTGAGGGCGTGTGCGGCCGGCCGGCCGGGCGTGGGTGTGTGTGGGTGGGGGCATGTGTGTGCGGGCGTGCGTGGGTGTGTGTGTGGGTGTGAGGTTGTGGGCGTGTGGTGGTGTGTGTGGGCGTGTGTGTGTGTGTGTGCGGGCGAGTGGGGGCGTGTGCGTGGGGGTGTGCGTGGGCGTGCGTGTGTGTGTGCGTGGGCGTGGGCGTGTGTGTGTGTGTGTGTGGGGTGTGTGGGCGTGCGGGGCGGGCGGGTGTGCGTGCGTGCGTGCGGGCAAGCAGCCGGGCGTGGATGTGTGGGTGTGGGTGTGTGGGTGTGTGGGTGGGCGTGCGGGGGTGTGTGGGTGTGTGGGTGGGTGGGCGGGCGTGTGTGTGCGCGCGCGTGCGGGCGTGTGTGCGGGCGTGTGTGCGTGCGTGGGCGGCCAGGGCGAGGGGGGCGTGTGTGCGTGCGTACGTTCGTGTGTGCGCGGGAGAGTGGGCGTGTGTGTGCGTGGGCGTGTGTGTGTGTGTGTGGGCGTGGGCATGGGCGTGTGTGTGTGTGTCGGTGTGTGTGGGCGTGCGTGCGGGCGGGGCGAGAGGGGGTGTGGGTGTGTGGGCGTGTGGGTGGGGGCGTGTGTGCGTGCATGTGCGTGCGGGCGTGCGAGCATACGTGGGTGTGTGTGTGTGCGCGTGCGTGCGTCTGTGGGCGTGTGTGTGGGGGCGTGCGTGCATGTGTGAGTGTGGACGTGCAGGCGGGCGGGCGGGTGTGCGTGCGTGCGTGCGGGCAGCCGGGCATGGGTGTGTGTGGGTGGGGGTGCGTGCGGGCGTGTGTGCAAGCGTGCGTAGGCGGGCAGACGGGCGTGCGTGGGTGGGTGTGGGTGTGTGGATGTGGGTGGGGGCGTGCATGTATGCGTGCGTGCGTTTGTGCGTGCGTCTGTGTGCGTGTGTGCGTGCGTGCGTGGGAGGGCGTATGCGTGTGCGCGTGGGCGGGCGTGTGTGGCTGAATAGATAAATAAATAGATAAATGGATAAATAGTTAACTAGATAAATACTTATCTAAATAAATTGATAAATCGTTAAATGGTTATATAGATATAGATAAATAGAAAATTAGTTAAATAGATATATAGGCAAATAGTTAAATGGATAAATACATACATAGTTAAATATATAAATAAATAAATAAATAAATAAATAGATAGATAAATAGATAAATAGGTAAATAGATAAATAGTTAAATAGATAAATAGATAAATAGTTAAATAGATAAATAGTTAAATAACTAAATAGATTAATAGATAGATATATAAATAGATAAATAGTTAAATAACTAAATAGATAAATAGTTAAATAGTGCAAGGGTGCAAGAGTGAATGCGTGCGTGTGCGCGTGCGGACGAGCGAGCGTGCCTGTGGGGTCGTGTGTGTGTGCTAGGCAGTGTGTGCGTGGGCGGGCGTGTGTGTGGCTGAATAGATAAATAAATAAATAGATAAATGAATAAATAGTTAACTAGATAAATAGTTATCTAAATAAATAGATAAATCGTTAAATAGGTAAATAGATAAATAGATATATAGATAAATAGACAAATAGTTAAATGGATAAATAGATAAATAGTTAAATAAATAAATAAATAGATAAATAGATAAATAGTTAAATAGATAAATAGTTAAATAGATAATTAGTAAAATAGATAAATAGTTAAATAACTAAATAAATAAATAAATAGTTAAATAGATACATATATAAATAGATAAATAGTTAAATACCTAAATAGATAAATAGTTAAATAGTGTGTGGGTGCAAGAGTGCATGCGTGCGTGTGCGTGTGCGTGCGCGTGGCGCGTGCGCGTGCGCGTCCGCGTCCGGTTGCGTGTGCGTGTGCGTGTGCGTGTGCGTGTGCGTGTGCGTGTGCGTGTGCGTGTGCGTGTGCGTGTGCGTGTGCGTGTGCGTGTGCGTGTGCGTGTGCGTGTGCGGGTGCGTGTGCGTGTGCGTGTGCGTGTGTGTGCGCGTGCGCGTGCGCGTGCGTGTGTGTGCGTGTGTGCGTGTGTGCGTGCGTGCGTGTGTGCGTGTGTGCGTGTGTGCGTGTGTGTGTGGGCGTGGGCATGGGCATGGGTGTGTGTGTGTGTGTGTGTGTGTGTGTGTGTGTGTGCGGTGTGGGGGGGGGGGGGGGCGTACATGCGTGTGTGCGTGCGTGTGTGAGTGTGGAAGTGCAGGCGGGCGGGCGGGTGTGCGTGTGTGCTTGGGAGCAAGAGTGCGTGCGGGCGGGCGACCGGGCGGCCGAGCATGGGTGTGTGTGGGTGTGTGGGTGGGGGTGCGTGTGGGGGTGCATGCATGTGCGTGCGTGCGTGCGGGCTGGCGGGCGTGTGTGGGTGTGTGGATGTGGGTGGGGGGCGTGTGTGTGTGCGTGTGTGTGTGCGGGCGTGGGGTGCGTGCGTCTGTGGGCGTGTGTGCGTGCGTGCGTGCGAGCGGGCGGCCGGGAGGGTGTGTGGGTGTGGGTGTGTGGGAGGGGGGCGTGCGTGCGTGTGTGTGTGTGTGCGGTGTGGGGGGGGGGGGGGGGGGGGCGTACATGCGTGTGTGCGTGCGTGTGTGAGTGTGGAAGTGCAGGCGGGCGGGCGGGTGTGCGTGTGTGCTTGGGAGCAAGAGTGCGTGCGGGCGGGCGACCGGGCGGCCGAGCATGGGTGTGTGTGGGTGTGTGGGTGGGGGTGCGTGTGGGGGTGCATGCATGTGCGTGCGTGCGTGCGGGCTGGCGGGCGTGTGTGGGTGTGTGGATGTGGGTGGGGGCGTGTGTGTGTGCGTGTGTGTGTGCGGGCGTGGGTGCGTGCGTCTGTGGGCGTGTGTGCGTGCGTGCGTGCGTGGGAGGGCGTATATGCGTGTGTGCGTGGGCGAGCGGGCGGGCGTGTGTGGCTGAATAGATAAATAAATAAATAGATAATTGAATAATTAGTTAACTAGATAAATAGTTATCTAAATAAATAGATAAATCGTTAAATAGGTAAATAGATATATAGATAAATAGACAAATAGTTAAATGGATAAATAGATAAATAGTTAAATAAATAAATAAATAAATAAATAAATAAATAAATAAATAGATAAATAGGTAAATAGGTAAATAGATAAATAGTTAAATAGATAAATAGTTAAATAGATAATTAGTAAAATAGATAAATAGATAAATAGATAAATAGTTAAATAACTAAATAAATAAATAGTTAAATAGATACATATATAAATAGATAAATAGTTAAATACCTAAATAGATAAATAGTTAAATAGTGTGTGGGTGCAAGAGTGCATGCGTGCGTGTACGTGAGTGTGTGTGTGTGTGTGGGTGTGTGGGTAGGCGTGCGTGTATGTGTGCGTGTGTGCGGGCGTACGAGCGGGCGTGTGTGTGTGTGTGTGTGTGTGGGTGTGAGGTTGTGGGCGTGTGGTGGTGTGTGTGGGCGTGTGTGTGTGTGTGCGGGCGAGTGGGGGCGTGTGCGTGGGGGTGTGCGTGGGCGTGCGTGTGTGTGTGCGTGGGCGTGGGCGTGTGTGTGTGTGTGGGGGGGGGTGTGGGCGTGCGGGCGGGCGGGTGTGCGTGCGTGCGTGCGGGCAAGCAGCCGGGCGTGGATGTGTGGGTGTGGGTGTGTGGGTGTGTGGGTGGGCGTGCGGGGGTGTGTGGGTGTGTGGGTGGGCGTGCGGGCGTGTGTGGTGCGCGCGCGTGCGGGCGTGTGTGCGGGCGTGCGTGCGTGCGTGGGCGGCCAGGGCGAGGGGGCGTGTGTGCGTGCGTACGTTCGTGTGTGCGCGGGAGAGTGGGCGTGTGTGTGCGTGGGCGTGTGTGTGTGTGTGTGGGCGTGGGCATGGGCGTGTGTGTGTGTGTCGGTGTGTGTGGGCGTGCGTGCGGGCGGGCGAGAGGGGGTGTGGGTGTGTGGGCGTGTGGGTGGGGGCGTGTGTGCGTGCATGTGCGTGCGGGCGTGCGAGCATACGTGGGTGTGTGTGTGTGTGTGCGCGTGCGTGCGTCTGTGGGCGTGTGTGTGGGGGCGTGCGTGCATGTGTGAGTGTGGACGTGCAGGCGGGCGGGCGGGTGTGCGTGCGTGCGTGCGGGCAGCCGGGCATGGGTGTGTGTGGGTGGGGGTGCGTGCGGGCGTGTGTGCAGGCGTGCGTAGGCGGGCAGACGGGCGTGCGTGGGTGGGTGTGGGTGTGTGGATGTGGGTGGGGGCGTGCATGTATGCGTGCGTGCGTTTGTGCGTGCGTCTGTGTGCGTGTGTGCGTGCGTGCGTGGGAGGGCGTATGCGTGTGCGCGTGGGGCGGGCGTGTGTGGCTGAATAGATAAATAAATAGATAAATGGATAAATAGTTAACTAGATAAATACTTATCTAAATAAATTGATAAATCGTTAAATGGTTATATAGATATAGATAAATAGAAAATTAGTTAAATAGATATATAGGCAAATAGTTAAATGGATAAATACATACATAGTTAAATATATAAATAAATAAATAAATAAATAAATAGATAGATAAATAGATAAATAGGTAAATAGATAAATAGTTAAATAGATAAATAGATAAATAGTTAAATAGATAAATAGTTAAATAACTAAATAGATTAATAGATAGATATATAAATAGATAAATAGTTAAATAACTAAATAGATAAATAGTTAAATAGTGCAAGGGTGCAAGAGTGAATGCGTGCGTGTGCGCGTGCGGACGAGCGAGCGTGCCTGTGGGGTCGTGTGTGTGTGCTAGGCAGTGTGTGCGTGGGCGGGCGTGTGTGGCTGAATAGATAAATAAATAAATAGATAAATGAATAAATAGTTAACTAGATAAATAGTTATCTAAATAAATAGATAAATCGTTAAATAGGTAAATAGATAAATAGATATATAGATAAATAGACAAATAGTTAAATGGATAAATAGATAAATAGTTAAATAAATAAATAAATAGATAAATAGATAAATAGTTAAATAGATAAATAGTTAAATAGATAATTAGTAAAATAGATAAATAGATAAATAGTTAAATAACTAAATAAATAAATAAATAGTTAAATAGATACATATATAAATAGATAAATAGTTAAATACCTAAATAGATAAATAGTTAAATAGTGTGTGGGTGCAAGAGTGCATGCGTGCGTGTGCGTGTGCGTGTGCGTGCGCGTGCGCGTGCGCGTGCGCGTCCGCGTCCGGTTGCGTGTGCGTGTGCGTGTGCGTGTGCGTGTGCGTGTGCGTGTGCGTGTGCGTGTGTGTGTGCGTGTGCGTGTGCGTGTGCGTGTGCATGTGTGTGCGCGTGCGTGTGTGTGCGTGCGTGCGTGTGTGCGTGCGTGTGTGCGTGTGTGCGTGTGTGCGTGTGTGCGTGTGTGTGTGGGCGTGGGCATGGGCATGGGTGTGTGTGTGTGTGTGTGTGTGTGTGTCAGTGTGTGCGGGCGTGCGGGCGTGCGTGCGTGCGAGCGGGCGGCCGGGAGGGTGTGTGGGTGTGGGTGTGTGGGAGGGGGGCGTGCGTGCGTGCGTGTGTGTGTGTGCGGTGTGGGGGGGGGGGGGGGGGCGTACATGCGTGTGTGCGTGCGTGTGTGAGTGTGGAAGTGCAGGCGGGCGGGCGGGTGTGCGTGTGTGCTTGGGAGCAAGAGTGCGTGCGGGCGGGCGACCGGGCGGCCGAGCATGGGTGTGTGTGGGTGTGTGGGTGGGGGTGCGTGTGGGGGTGCATGCATGTGCGTGCGTGCGTGCGGGCTGGCGGGCGTGTGTGGGTGTGTGGATGTGGGTGGGGGCGTGTGTGTGTGCGGGCGTGGGTGCGTGCGTCTGTGGGCGTGTGTGCGTGCGTGCGTGCGTGGGAGGGCGTATATGCGTGTGTGCGTGGGCGAGCGGGCGGGCGTGTGTGGCTGAATAGATAAATAAATAAATAGATAATTGAATAAATAGTTAACTAGATAAATAGTTATCTAAATAAATAGATAAATCGTTAAATAGGTAAATAGATATATAGATAAATAGACAAATAGTTAAATGGATAAATAGATAAATAGTTAAATAAATAAATAAATAAATAAATAAATAAATAAATAAATAAATAAATAAATAAATAAATAAATAAATAAATAAATAAATAAATAAATAAATAGATAAATAGGTAAATAGATAAATAGTTAAATAGATAAATAGTTAAATAGATAATTAGTAAAATAGATAAATAGATAAATAGATAAATAGTTAAATAACTAAATAAATAAATAGTTAAATAGATACATATATAAATAGATAAATAGTTAAATACCTAAATAGATAAATAGTTAAATAGTGTGTGGGTGCAAGAGTGCATGCGTGCGTGTGCGTGAGTGTGTGTGTGTGTGTGGGTAGGCGTGCATGTGGGCATGCGAGCGTGCGTGCGTGTATGTGTGCGTGTGTGCGGGCGTACGAGCGGGGCGTGTGTGTGTGTGTGTGTGTGGGTGAGTGGGTGGGGGCGTGCGTGCAGGCGTGCATGCGTGCATGTGCGTGCGGGAGTGCAAGCGTGCGTGGTGTGTGTGTGTGTGTGTGTGTGTGTGTGTGTGTGTGTGCGTGCGTTTGTGCGTGCGTGTGTGAGTGTGGACGTGCAGGCAGGCGGGCGGGTGTGCGTGCGTGCGGCCGGGCGACCGAGCGTGGGTGTGTGTGGCTGTGAGGGTGGGGGCGTGTGGGGACGTGCATGTGGGCGTGCCTGCGTGTGTGCGTGCGTGCATGTGCGTGCGGGCGGTGCGTGTGCGTGTGTTTGTATGTGTGCGGGGGTGTGTGCCTGCATGCGTGTGTGCGAGCGTGGGCGGGCATGCGCGTGCGCGGGTGTGAGGGCGTGTGCGGCCGGCCGGCCGGGCGTGGGTGTGTGTGGGTGGGGGCATGTGTGTGCGTGCGTGCAGCCGTGCGCGCGGGCGTGCGTGGGTGTGTGTGGGTGTGAGGTTGTGGGCGTGTGGTGGTGTGTGTGGGCGTGTGTGTGTGTGTGCGGGCGAGTGGGGGCGTGTGCGTGGGCGTGCGTGTGTGTGTGCGTGGGCGTGTGCGTGTGTGTGTGGGTGTGTGTGTGTGTGTGTGTGTGTGTGTGTGGGGTGTGTGGGCGTGCGGGCGGGCGGCGGGTGTGCGTGCGTGCGAGTGGGCAGGCAACCGGGCGTGGATGTGTGGGTGTGGGTGTGTGGGTGGGCGTGCGGGCGTGTGTGGGTGTGTGGGTGGGCGTGCGGGCGTGTGTGTGTGTGTGCGCGTGCGGGCGTGTGTGCGGGCGTGTGTGCGTGCGTGGGCGGCCAGGGCGAGGGGGCGTGTGTGCGTGCGTACGTTCGTGTGTGCGCGGGAGAGTGGGCGTGTGTGTGCGTGGGCGTGTGTGTGTGTGTGGGCGTGGGCATGGGTGTGTGTGTGTGTCGGTGTGTGTGGGCGTGCGTGCGGGCGGGCGAGAGGTGGTGTGGGTGTGGGAGTGTGGGCGTGTGGGTGGGGGCGTGTGTGCGTGCATGTGCGTGCGGGCGTGCGAGCATACGTGGGTGTGTGTGTGTGCGCGCGTGCGTGCGTCTGTGGGCGTGTGTGTGGGGGCGCGCGTGCATGTGTGAGTGTGGATGTGCAGGCGGGCGGGCGGGGTGTGCGTGCGTGCGTGCGGGCAGCCGGGCATGGGTGTGTGTGGGTGGGGGTGCGTGCGGACGTGTGTGCAGGCGTGCGTAGGCGGGCAGACGGGCGTGCGTGGGTGGGTGTGGGTGTGGGTGTGTGGATGTGGGTGGGGGCGTGCATGTATGCGTGCGTGCGTTTGTGCGTGCGTCTGTGCGTGTGTGCGTGCGTGCGTGAGAGGGCGTATGCGTGTGCGCGTGGGCGGGCGTGTGTGGCTGAATAGATAAATGGATAAATAGTTAACTAGATAAATACTTATCTAAATAAATTGATAAATCGTTAAATGGTTATATAGATATAGATAAATAGAAAATTAGTTAAATAGATAAATAGGCAAATAGTTAAATGGATAAATACATACATAGTTAAATATATAAATAAATAAATAAATAAATAAATAAATAAATAAATAGATAGATAGATAAATAGGTAAATAGATAAATAGTTAAATAGATAAATAGATA